>VDFB02334110.1:0-17020 GCA_007258455.2 Sequoia sempervirens | reverse complement strand
AAGAAGGAAGAAAAAAACATGATAATGAGCCCCTTTCTTTGACTATGATGGCTGGAGGCTTAATTTTACTGTCTTTTGTTCATTTCCTCCATTTTTCCTCTTTTTACCCATTACTCCTTTTGGGTTTCACTTGAGAGAGCTTCATGTTCCATTCTGAGCCTTGGGCCGTACATTATATGTAGATTCTTAATGAATATAATATAATACGACATTTTATTTCTTTAGTGTTCTTTTAGGTGTTTATTCTCAAAATTTCAAAATATCTACAATTTTTTTTACATATGGTACATAACTGTTAATTTTTTTTAAATAACTGTGCATTTTAATGAAAAATCTTCATATAAATATCATTCATTGGTATATCTAAAGTGTTTCCTTTCATATCTTTGAATTTGTACGCGTTCTTTACTTTGTCTGTGATAATTTGAAAAAACTTTTTCCATAGTGCTCCAAATTTGTTATGTTTCCCTAGTTTTTCATTATGCCTCCCATACTTTTGCACATAGCTCCCTCTTTCAAATTTTGGGTTAGAAAACCTCTTGTAAAATCCTTGCTCAGTCATTTTTTGGAAATTGATCATGGTTCCATGAGATTTTCCTCCATCCTTCCTCAACTTGAGGGGGTTTTCAAGTCATACCTCCATTTTATTTTCCCTTTTAATCTTAAGAGCTTTCCTAACTTGTGAAGCATGAATTCTTATGGAAATGGGTACAAGTACCTCCCTTTTGTACACCAATTTGTAAGGGGAAATCCTTAAAATTTAATTGGAAATAATTCGGTCCATCCACAAAGTAGCTCGTAGATCTTTATGCTAATCTCTTTGTTGTTTTGATCCAATACACTTATCTATCCTGATTAGGCTTTTGTTGGTCAATCTTGTTATCTTATTCTCTTGTGGGTGGTAACTTGATGAGATTTTCGAGAAAACCCTACTTCTAATAGCAAAAATTGTTGTTTCTGACTTCTCAACAACTAAGGAATTGCCAAGCATAACAATTTTGAGTTGTCTAAACCCGACTACTAGCTCTCTAACGAAATTGGCGATCTTGACTTCGGTGATGCATCTCCACAAAATGGCATCGAAACCTTTTAGGATCCTTGAATGGAATACAATAGGATGCTTTTTATTGTACCTCTACTTTTCCTAGCAAGCATAGGAGCTGCCTTATGTTGGCCACTTTTCTCATGAAGTAAAAAACTTTCAAAAAAATATGGGCTAACCAACACTGGGGTTTCAGAGAGGGTTTCCTTTAGTTCATCAGAAGTTGTTGTGTCCTTGGAATTCCATTCAAGAGGTAGGTTCTTTCTAAACATCAAGGTGACTAGTCACACAATGCTCATGACCTTTGATATGAATCTAGTAAAAAAATCAATTTTCCTCAGAAGGAAATGTAGCTCTTTTGTTGCTCGAACCCTTTTGGGCTTTATGGTTGTTCCCTTTTTTGAATTCTAGAAGCTAAAAAGATTACTTTGAGGCACTCTAAAGACACATTTTTTTAGATTTAAAGAAAATCCAAACTTTTGGTATTTCTGGAAAACCTTTTCTTGGTGATTAAAACATTTATTTATTGATTTAGAAAAGATTGTCAGGTTTCCCAAACTTATGAGGATAGTCTGACTGATCAATCCTTCTAAGGAAATGATTACCATCCGCTGAAAAGATACATTAGCATTAGAGAGTTCCAATGGTATTTTTGAATATGCAAACATTCGCCACTTAGTGGTAAATGTCATCTTGCATTGGTCAAACTCATTCTCATGGACCCGATCATATCTTGAGGGATTATCTAATAGGGAGAAAATCCATGATCTGGTCACCATCTGTACAATCCACCCTATCAACAACAAGAAATCTATGGTCTTGGATTTGGTCCATCTAGCGAGCTCCTATGCAACCATAATTTCATCTTTCAGGTTGACTAACCTTTGTCTCTGTTGGATGGATTCAGACCCATTCGCCAAATCAATAATACATTGGAATATGCCTGGGTCATATCCTTTGAGACTATATTTGAAGCATAGATCTTTTAGCCTTTTATTTTTCTTGGAATGATTTCCCTTCCCATCTTTCAGTTTCATGTTGCTTCTGATGGCAAGTTCTTTACCAGCACCCAAATCTTCAGAGAATCTTTGTTTGCCATTCCTTGCGCCTCTTGGAAAGTCCACCTTTGGTGATGGATAGTCGGAGGCTACTTGAATGTCATCACCCAAAATTTTCCAATTTTCTTTCTTGTCAAGAATTGAGGGTCAGACAATGATTTGCGCCATGCTATGCTTTATTAGATTAGAAATTAGTTCAAATCATGGATCATCAGGAACCATTTGACCAACAATACCCTTTTGCGACTGGGGACTTATTAGTATGTTGAAGGCTTCAAAATTCTCAATGAGATCCCATACTCTATGTCTATATGACTTTATTTGGATGTTCTTTAAGGTTGCTTGGCCATAGATTTGGCTCACGACCAGCTTTGAATCTTCAAAAACTTGTACTCTCTTTACACCCAGTTTTTTTAGTGAGGATCAAACCATGGATCAAAGCCTCATATTCAACATCACCACTTGAACATGAAAACAAGAAATGATAAGATCTAAGAGTTTCAGATCCCATCAGGGATATTAATTAGACACTTGCTTCAAAGTCAACTTTATGCTTGGTGCTGTCGAAATATAGGGTCCATAGACAGTTATTAGATGGGTCGTTAGATCCCTTCTGATCCTTGGTCATTTTCAGAAAAAAGTGATCGCCATCGAAAATTACATAGGTTCCCAACCATATTGCATGAAAGTTACCAAATGGATCAGAGCTAGTGAATTGGTTGAGCAACACTTCTTTTGGAGTTTATTTGATTGTATCTCCCTTTTCTTCTGGAATTTCTACACAATATCTCTCTTGTTGGGGAAAAGAGGTATATGTATTCCCGAAACATAGGTTTGCATCATCTGTAATATGTTTGGGATGCAAGGATTTGGACAGGATCTTTATCTTCACCCTGTGATTTTTTCCCAATATCAGGTGGGACCAATCAAGTTACAGGTATCCACCAAGCTTGGTGATGAAATCTCTTGATAGACACATTCTGAAGACTGGTGGAATGTCTATCACTACTAATTTTTGCGTAACTATTTGGTCTAGGTAGGAGAAAAGAGTCAGGGGCAAGTATTTTATTAGTTTGATGGTCAAAACCTTCTTCCCATCCAGTTACATGATCCCCTTTTCAAGAGGCTCATACTTTATCTTCAAAGCATCTGCCACTTGTTTTGGAATGATAATGGTGCTAGCCCCTGAATCAATCATATTGTTATGCAATAGTTTATCTCCCACTATGAGTGTTAAAAAGAAAGGCGTGGGATTTTTTTTGCTTACCTCTTTCTCCTTGGTGTTTCCTACATCATTTGCATAAGTTGTAGCTTCCAGGGCCTAAGGGGGCAGCAAGGATTTGTTATCTCTATTTTGATTTCTTGGATGAACTGCATCTTCACACAAACTTTTCTCCTCTTCTTTTAACACTTCTTGAAGCAACATTTTTTGTTCAAGAATTGATATGACATCCCACAATGATACATGGGTTGGCACCTTCTTAAATTGCTCCACTACATTAAGTGTCCCAACTATTTGGACCTTGGGTTTAAATTGTGGCACTTCTCTTAATTTCAGAGGAAATCATTCCAACATGATTGGGCTTGGTGTCTTGATCATCTCAGCCTCCTCCAATGGTGTGTTATGCGATTACGGAGAATGATAGATAGTGGGAAATGAGGCTGATTTTGTCTACAAAAAGGATTGATGTGGAAAAGGATTTGGCAAATCTTGTTGTACGTATTCTCCCGTGAGCCTTCTTTTTGATCTTGTGTTGTAGTCTGAGTGCACTTGTGGAGCACACCGGTCGTCGGGAGGCTGATGCAAGAAGTTGGGTACACAAAAAGCTCAAAAAGTGGAAATGTTTTTGCTGTTTTAGAATTTGTCACACTGGGACTGAAAAATTGAGGCACTTCCATAATGAATCTTAAAAAAATTCAGTAATATGAAATTTATCACTTTGAATCTAGTTTCCAAATATGTAAATTATTAAAATACCCAGTTTATAGAAATTACATTTTGATAAGGATCTATAAAAACCACTTTTTAAAAGTCCCTATTTTTTTACCATACCAAGCAGGTGTACGGACAACACTTTTTGACCCAAACAAAATTATTTTGCTAATTCCTTTTAGGAAAAGAGAGCTAACAACATGAAGTTTGGTCTGGATTTTTTTTTGTAATTTTTGGTTGAATATTTTTTTTTTATTAAATTTTTATTGGCCTTAATTGATGTTTTTTCAAATCAACATGTACGGACAACATAATTGGACCTAAAAAAAACATTTTTTTACTCTTTTTTTTTTCTTTGTGTAGAGAATTGTCTAAAGTTTGGTCCCATATAATTTTTTTTACAAGAAAATCAACCAATAAAAAGTTATTAAAAAACAAAAAAAACCTAATATTTCAAGTTTAAGGACTAGTTTGCTTAGAAATTAATTAAAAAATAGCAAACATAATCCAATTTTAACAAAAAATATATATTTACAAAGTAGACATTGTGTTCTCTAATGGGTTTTAATTTTATAGACTCATTCAGAAAAAAAGTCCATCATCTATGTTGTCAAAGTTGGACATTCTTCTTCAATCTACCTTAGTTTTTTGGTTGCAGGTCAAAGGCTAAGGCTCGAATTGCCAAGCCTTTTCCAAGCCTAAAACCAAGGCAGCATGTAGGTTGGGAATTTTGAATTTAAAAATGCATACTACGTTTTACAAAACATGTATGTGTTACAAAAACATATGTTCCTTACTTGATTATTTAAAATAAATACTTTTTAGAAGCAGCATTATCTTGCGTTCTAAAATGTGTACGCGTTTTGAGTTCAAAATGCATACGCATTTTAAAACACGTACGTGTTTCTAAAAAGTATTTATTTTTTAAAATAATTAATTTTTATGTGTTATAAAATGTGTAAGCATTATATAACGCATACGCGTTTGATAGTGCATACACATTTTAGAGATGCAGTACCCACGATCCTAAGCGCATCGCATTTTTTAATAACCCGATGCGCATTTTTACGAGATTTTTTGGCGAAACTGCCCCTCTGTGTACCCAACGCTGCTTGTTTTTACCCTAGGTTTGTTCTGAAGATAGATCTTCTTCCTCTTCTAGCCATGAGAATAGAGCTCGGTTGGGTGCTATGTCTAGCTCTTGCTCAGGGACATCCCTTGAGTTTGTGCTATGAAATGTGCATTTTCCATTTCAGATGACTTGTAATCATCTGCATTTTGGGGAATTCCCTTGCTCCTTTGTTCCGCTATCCTCTGCTGCATATTCTCTCTTGGGAAATTTTAGGGCATATGACTATCACTGCATGGAAAGCACCAAACATTTTCATCTTCTGCAAAATTATTTTGGCCCAAGACTAAATCTTTATTCGAACTATCATTGACTTTCTACAAGGGCATGGTGACCAAAACTATCTAGCTTGTGTATGTTGTCTATTGGCTTCCTCCTTTGGAGAATTCTTGATGTGGATTATGTTCATAAGATAGTTTCCCTCTGCCATAGGTCTACATGGTCTACTTCGGGGGTGTTGCTTGCTGTCGTTTGATAATGGTCAAATCATTAGCAAAAGTCTGCATGAGATCCTTCATGTCACTAATATATGTTGCCATTGAGGAAAAAATTGACAGACTTGCTTGATTGGTGGGATGTACATTCATAGGCTATGGAGTGACCAACATCAATTGTGTCGTGGGGGCACTTGAAGATGTCTCTCCCTTTGGACCATTGGGAATTTCTACAAAGGTTGGCATTGAGGGAAATAACGGAGGTTTCCTAGCATCAATTAGACTATTTTTTGCACACACTACCACCTTGTATGCATCGGGAAAGATATCCCCTCCCATATAGGTTATCATGACTACAATGTCGAGGTTAAAATCCTTCAAATAGAACATGAATGCCATGGTGGTCAAGGGTTGAGCAGTGATGGGGATCCTTTGCTAGGTATTATGGAATTTGGTGTTAAAGTCGCTCATTTCTTTGTTCAGAGCCCTCTTAATGGTAATCAATTGTTGTAGTAGTGAGGAATGGTCTCCCTTTTTTGAGAAAAATTTGAATAGGAATTCTCCAAGCTGGTCCCGAGAGAGGATAGAGCCCGCAACCAAGGATCGATACAAATCTTGGGCTTTCCCTTTGAATGAGGCAGCCAATAATCTTAACGTGACATTTTCCTCTGATATGTTAATCACCCTACATACCTCCACTATATCTTGAAGGTGTTCAGAAGGGGTTTTGAAATCTTCTCCAGAGAATCTTGGGTTGGCCTTGAGGGTGGTAGCAGGTATAGTGGGTCATACATCTATGGGTGTGGGTGGTTGCAGCGGACTACCACTATCCCATGTCATGAAGTTCCTAGGGGGAGGGGGAAGTATGTGAGCCATAGAGAAAAGGATTTTGTGGATCAGATACACAGGTATCCTAATTTGGAAATTTATTCCTCTAGGTGGAGTGGATAAATCTATAGATACTGGGCTCTTACTTCTTTCTCTATTACTCCATACATAACCTATAAGTCTTCTCCTCCTAGGGATCGAGGCAGGTAACTGAGAGTACTAGAAGTGACCTCTCAAAGATGCTCTTATTTAGAATCTGGGCATGAAACTTCTAGTTTCCTTTCTTAGCCTAATTCAAGAAATATTTATTACTTCTAATCAGGTGTTCAAAAAAATTATTGTCCCACCGAACGTGCCAGAAAAACAATTGTTGATCATCAAAGCTTGCGCCTCTCCAAAAGTCTTATGCGAAATTTAGCGAGTGGGGGAAAAATTGTGTCTCGCTGAATAACTTTGGGATTTTTATAAAAATTTGGCTCTTCTTTGGGGGTTTTGAGATAATGGGAGAAGAAAATGTAAACCTAAAAAATAAAAGGTGATGTGCCAAAGCTTTTACAACATTTCAAACCCGAATCATTCCTATGAGTGGTATAAATAGACACAAAATGCCACTACCCTTCATTGTTGGAAAGAGAACGAGTAGCAAAGGCTAACATCAAGCACACTACAGACTTTCAAATCTTTCTATAGGCAGTGTTCATTAAGGTCCAATCAAACATAAAGACTTCTTACAATTATCAGAACCATAACTCAGAAAAAATATGAACTCTATCTCCTAATGCAAGATAGTACAATAAAATAACAACTTTTAGAAAAAAAAAAAAGAAGTCTAATGACATAGTCCAATTTTCTTAAGTTACTATTCTGTAATACAAGCATACAACATAGAAATCCACTACTTAAACTATCTAGATTCAACTTGCAAGAGACAAATTTTCATTCAAAACGATATTATAAAGAAAGAAATTTTGAAAAAGGCCATACATGCACAGTCTCAAAAAATTCTCCTCAATAGTTCATGCTTTTAATTATCAAATGAACTTTGAAACAAAGGCTGGATGCCAATTTGACAATAGTTTAAACATTAATAGATATAACATGCCATAATAAAGTAGTTATGCAACTTGTTTATGAAAATGATTCTAAAAATCCTAAGAAAACTAAATAAACTTCTTTCTCAATAAACTGCTACTTGGAATCCAACCCTTTACTGTGTTGTTGCCTTGATTGCTAGAAGAAGAAAGCATCACCTCAATACATAAGTAATTAAGTTTCCAGATGTCATATATTGATAGCTCACAATCTAATCGTGGATCCCTAGTTAGGGCACAAAAGTCTTTGCTCATTAATCCTTAGCTGCTACATTTATGTCTTCTAGATATTTTAGCAAAGATAAGGGCTTGTAGATGATCAAATCTTAGAAATAACAACCTGAAAAGAGGTCCTGTTTGACCTGTCTCATCATCCTGAGGCACCGACCAAAAAATAAAATAAAATAAAGAGAAAGGAGAAAAGCTGATTAGCTCCGACAAACTCCCAAAACACATCACTCTGTAGAAGAAGCAAACTGCCCGCGGCGGAGAGGTGACATGTCAACTAGGCCGAAACCTCTGAGCTTATGAATATAGCTCCTAAGAGAATACTCAACAAGTTAACACATGTCCCAAAATTTCTCTCGAAAGGAAGATGAGAGATGAAAGCCGTGTAACCACCGCGTGGAAAATTGTGCATCTTTCTGATAATTCTCCTTAAGCTAAGCTTGGGGACATCTGGAACTGAAAAACCTCTATACAAGTCAAAAATGAAAATGACCAGGGAAAAAATGCTTCATAGTACTAGCCTAATAAATTGCCACCTTTCTGATATGTTTCATGTGTTGCTTTGAATGAAGCTTGATGTCCATTAACATGCCTAAACTGTAGGCTTTGAGGTTCCTTGGTTGCTCTATAAATAGCTGAACCATTTCATTTGGAAGGGATGCATTCCTCCATAAGATAATACATCTTTTGCAATTCATAATTTTTTATTTTTCTAGCCATACTTTTCTTTACATTGAGAGAGAGAAAGGAAGTAAGTTCATATAGTTTGTGAGGAGGTTATGTTTTGAGAGAAGGCTATAGTTTGAAAGAAGTAAGTTATCAGCAAGTGAGATAGAGTTATTTGTGATGTTCTTGAGAAGCTAATTATCAAGCTAATTGTTGTTGGAGAGGGCTGCATTGTTTTCTTTAGTTTAGATAAGTGATAACATGCACGAGGATCTCTTCTTTGTTATTTTACTTTGAATGATGTGTCTTGCATGCATGGTTGAGATGTCTTTCCCAGTAAATGCATTAGAGAATTTAGAATATTTTAAAAAGGAAGTTCAAGCTTTTATGCTATTTTCATAATGTGTTTTTAAGTACTCCATAGTAGGAAATGGGTGTTTTTCATAGGTATTATATACTAGGTATAATTGAACATGAAAAGAACATATGGCATATTTAGCTAAGTTATTGATTTAACTAGGAAAGCTTGTGTTTACTCCTAGGAGAGATAATCCATTATGGGAGGGAGTTTTAATTACTTACATGTAAGTAGGGTAATCCAAGTACATAGGTTATCTTTGGAATGATGGACTATCAATTGAAGGAAATACCTAGCTTGTGTACTTACTAGTTAAGTAGGTTTATTCCAAGTAGATTAATATGGTTGTAGGTTATCTGGGATGATGAACTATCAATTGAAGGAAATACCTATGCATAGCTTAAGATAGCCTTAAGTCAAATCGACACTGAGTAGTGTATGTGATAGATGCCCCTTAGTAGAACATATTGAATGAAACACTTTGGCCAAGGTAGTGTGATGACCTTTGGCTCCAGTGTCAATTCACCATGATTCAGTATTACATGCTAGACAAAAATTTTGGGATTACAAGTTCTAGTTATGTAGGACACAACACTATGCTCAGGTGGTTTTCATTGTCGATTATTGTACCAATCTCTTCGTCCAAGGGAAGGGCCATCTATGGAATGATAGATGTGTGGGGGACTGCATTATGAGTATATGGTTGGAAAAAAAGTGCCTAAGTAATGCTTCTCCTCCACAACAAGCAACAAAAGAACCAAGATTTGAAAGGAAGGATCCTAGACAGTCTTACAACTATTTGTTCTAAAGCTCATTGAGTTATGTATGTAATTGTATGCTTTCTTACATTGATGTATTTTAAGAAATGAAAATAAATTCATGTCGTAATATGTTATGCATCTTGAATGGAAATCATCAATGAAGAAATGATTTTTTTTAAGGCAATGGCTTGTTAATTAGTTTATTTACTCGTAAGGTGTAAAATTAGAAATTTTTACTTCATTAAAGGGTTATTATGTTACACAAATAAGGCATAAAGAAGACCAATTAATTAATGAAATCCATAGATTAGTGTGAAAGTGCTAGAAATCACTTTAGAACACCCTAAATAAGACACAATCTGGTTCATTTAGTTCACAAGGGCCCAAAAAAGTGTGAAAATGTAACAAATGACATTTTTTGACACTACATTTAGCCCCTACTTTAGTGAGAAGAGGAACTTGCTTCAAACTCACACTAAAGTAGATGAGATACACATCAAGAGGGGTCCAAATGTACTAATTCTAATAAGATAGGATGACAATGATTAAGAGGGTTACGGAAGCCCCCAGGATTAAGATCCTATGAAAAACCAACATAGGCACAAAAGAACACACATGAAAATGATATAATGAGCAATAACAAGATAGAAGCATACATTGCAAAAGACAGAGAAAAAAATAAATAAAACAAAAAGGGGTGGATCAAGCTTCAACTGTTTATCCCACGTGTTGTGGATCAAATCTAAGTTGTTTGTCCAAAAATGGACACTCCCTTTGAGGCAACGTAACTTTAGGCTATCCACTGGGTGAGTACCCAAAGAAGTGAGACACATACACATACGACCTATATGCACTCACACACACAAGCAAGTGGCTATGGGAAAGCCATGCCTAAGTTTGATTTCCCGTTCATCCAAACCAAAGCTATACCTCCTAATAACTTTGATAAGGTGACACACTAATGAAATTCGAGCTAGCCGACATATGACTTACAGTAAAACCTTCTTTAATTCTTTAGAAGAAACAAAAGGTGTAAGGATATTTCTTGGGGATGATAGTTCACATGCAATTGAAGGAATAGGTTCAATTTCAATGAAAGGACATGATGGTAAGAAGTTGTAAGTAACAAATATGAATCTTGTACCTAAGTTAACAAAAAATATTCTCTCAGTGAGTCAAATAACTCAACATGGTTATAAGGTAGATTTTTATTCAGATAAGTGTCTAATCAAGAACATTAATGATAGATTCAAAATTGTGGCTACATTAGTTGATAGTGATGGCATCTACAAGGTTTTAGTACCTGTTGATAAGAAATAATACATTACTACAAGTTACTCACAAGTGAGTTATGGCATCAAATATTTGGTCACTTAAACTATCAAATTTTGGCCATGCTTTCATTTAGATGAATATGGTTGATGGACTACCTTGGATAAGGGTAAGCACAAATGTGTGTACATGACATAGTTGGAAAAAACATAGAGACAAGTATGAAAGGTCTACATGGCAGGCAAGTAAATCTCTTGAAATTTTCCATAACTTGATTTATGTGGGATTATGAATCCCCCATCAAAGGGAGGAGCTAGGTATATCTTAACATTCATTGATTATTTTTCAAGGAAAGTTTGGGTCTACTTCCTTAAGCTAAAAGATGAAGTGTTTAGAAAATTTGAAATGTTCAAATTATATATGGAAAATAAAAGTGGGAATTGTTAGTGTTAAGTTTCAACATAGGATAATTAGGGATAATTAGTTTTTTCCTGTATTGAGTAGTTTCTCACTTGTCTTATTTTTCATGCCTTTAAAAGGCTTGTACATTATGTAGCATATCATCTCATTCTGAATATCATTTTTAGTATTTGGCATAATATTGTTTTACTTCTCTTGTGTATTTTTGAGGGTGTTTGTTGTTGTAGGTTGAGGATCTTGGGAAGGAGTTGTCATCTCCTAGATGGTATCAGATCTCCTCCTCTTGCTCACCTTCTTGGAGAGTTTTTGCTAAGGAGATCCACACATAGTTTTTCCTGCTAAAGTTTTTTTTGGCATTTTAAATTTATTAAATTTCAAAGTTGCCATTAATTCTATTTTTTCTGTTGTGGAGGTTCATGAATCATTGTGATTACTGGTGCAATTTTGTGCTTGGTGGTTCATATAAAAACACTTTTGTTGTGCATTTTTTACTGTTGTGGAGGCCATTGCAGGCCATTTTTTTCCCATCATAGGTTGGTTGTGCGTAAAGGAGAGGCATTGTTTTTTTCCTTAGTTTTAATCGAGAGGAACATTTTGGGTCAAACACGTTTGGTTTGGGGCCCAATTCTGATCATAGACCCGTGTGATACATCATTCTGACCACACCATTTTTTCTTCAACATTTTCAATTCTTCCTTCATTTTCCATAATGATTTTGCTTGTATTCTCCTTTGTTTGGATTTATTCTTGGTTGTAGGTGGTGATTTTTGTTGCAGAGGTCATGATTTTTTGGAGGGTTTGGTTTCCTCTTTGTAGCTCAATTTCCTTTCTACATGTCGCATATCCCAGATCTGGAGCTTGCGAATTTCTTTTGTAGGCCCTTGGTGGGTAGTAGTTTCTTTTTGAAGGCACAATTTTCCTTTGGGAGGACGTGATTTACATTTGAGAGGAACCTTCATTGGTAGACTGATTCCCTTTATTCTAGCTTGGAGAGTTTGCATTTATATTTTTTGATTGGAAGGATGTCACGGGAAGGGGATTTTTTGGTCATTTGTATGTGCCTCAAAGAGAATTATTTTTTAGTTTTTTGTTGTCCCTTCCATGTGCAGATTTTATTGCCTCTTTTCATCTACATATTACACCCATTTAGCCTCTTTCGTGTATAGCATGCCAAGACCATACTTCACTCATGATTTGTAGATCAACCCCTCCACAAGCCGCATAATTTCTCCTTTTGAGGCATGATTTCCCTATATTGGTGCACTGATTAGCCATTGTAGATGAATCTAGGAGCCGCAAACTTCATTTGAGTAGTTAGGAAATTCATTTGAGAAGTGGTGAATTTAATTTGTGCATTCATTGGAGTCATGATTATGGAAGAAAATTTGGGAAAAAACTATTATTTTCTTAAGTTTTCCCCTAAAAAATTATGGTTTCAAAGTTGTGTTGAAGTAGAGGTGGGCTCGTCTAGAAAGAACATTGGTGGAACATTTATCCCACATTTTTTGTGAAGGTGTCTTTTTGGCCTTTATATGCTCTAGCGCTTGCACTAGAAATGTGAAGTTCTTGTGTGCTTCATGTGGCGGCTTGTGTGCTTGGTGAGTTGATTTGGATATTTGGCTTGGTGATTTAGCATGAGAACCCGACACAAAACTCCCAATAATGTGTTTAATTTTTTGCTCAATTTTTTTTGGATTCTCAACCTTTTTTTTCATTATTGCTTCCTGAAGTATTTTGGGAAGGCTTCATTTGTAGTATTTGGGATTTTCTAATTTTTGTTGAAGGTTAATGTATTTTTATTCTTGGATATTTGTCATAGTTCATTATGGGGTTTTCATTTCATCATGTTGTGATTATGTTGAAAAGGGAAAACTATAAAAAAATGGAGAGATGATATCATAAAACATCTCAGATTGGATTCATTTGTTGCCACATTTGTATAATCTTGTTCCCCCTCTTGGTACTGATAGTAAGAAATTTGCATGGAATTGCAAAAGGAATCATGTCTTAGGAGTCATTGCAATGCATATTGATGTTTCCACTTTGAAATATATTGATCATTGTGATTTACCTCATACTATTTAGACTAAAATTTGGGAGATATATGGAGATCATGATACTCAGCCATTCCCAGATGATTCTATTTCAAATTATCTTATGCCTCTTCATTTTCTAGATAGGATACGTTATGATACATATACTATGTAGGAGTTTGAATATTTGGAATACTTTGAATCTTCAAATGAGGATGATGAGGATTCTTCAGATGTTCCTTCTTCTCCATCATAGACAGTTGATGTACCTTCACCTTCAGTGATTCTCTGTGTCGATTCATTGATTGAGACTTCCATCATTTCTATTCACCATGACCATTCATCTTATGGTGATGATTATGAGCCTCATACCCCTCTTGCTAGTATTGCTAGCAATTCCTCAGGAGAGATTGGTCATTTGAACTTTGGATTTCTTCATAATTATGTTAATTCATCTCTTGTTGCTTCAAAGGTTGGTTCTTCAGCACATCAAGATGTTTTTGATCCTTCAGATCATTCTTTGTGGGATAGTCACTTGATAGGTCTTGCAGAGTTGTTTTGTGAGTCTCACATTTCTAATTTGGATGATTAATTTGAGGGTATGTCCCTTCTTTTTGATGACAGTATCTGCACTACTATCACACCATAGACTGTGTCTTTGGATATTATTGCTTCAAAAATTCCACATAGTCATGATTTGTTACCTTCTTCATTGATTGGGCATGTACCTTATTTTATTGTGACATCTTCATCTTCAGTAGAAAATGAGACACATGATCATATTTTAGAGACATCATCATACATCTTCATGAGCTTCTTTCTTTCAATTCCTATAAGGATGAACCATCGATTTTGTGGTTGGATTCTATAGACTACTCTTGCACTCTTAGGATCTTCCACCTAAAAGGAGAGAGATAGAATAAACTACAAAACTGAAGTGGTTCACTCAAACAGAGGATTGTATGATGTTATTGAGACTAAATAAAATGTTGTAAATGCAACTAGATGATGAAATTGATTAACTATTGATGAAAAACTAATGTAAAATGCAATGTTTGAAAACATGGTTTGATATGCAAGAATGAACTAAAACATGAACAAATGCAAAGCATAAATGAAAGAGATTGGATAGAGTGTGCCTAGAGGCAGATTGCAAACTTGAGAAGATTTTGGAATAATGGAAAAATAACTGTTGATGACTAGTTGGACTCATTCGCCACTGATGATGGAAAATGAGTCCTCCTACTAGTAAAATCTCTTAAAGCATGTTTCTGACTGTTGGGAACTGGAATCTAACAAAATCACACTTTTCATCCTTCAGGTGGGACTCATTTTTCACTAATGGAAAATCAATCCTCTTCAAAAAATTTGTGAAATCAAGGGTCAATTTTGTAGCTCTAGATCTGCACTTGTCTTCTTATCTAGTTGACAAAGTCAAATTTGCAGAAAATAGACTGTACGTTGTCTTCGAGCTTGAAATAGGGTTTTGTTGATTTGAAACACTTTGTTGACTTCTTGACCACCTTTCAACACCTAATTACTTGACAAATCTACATACTCAAGTCTGCAAACACACATGCAAAAGGGGAAAAATGGTTAACGGTTAGGTTATAGGGATTTGCCTTTGTAAAATGCCACTTTGGTAATCAAACCCTTAATGAAGAAATGAAATGGAATAAGCAAGGAAATGATAAATAACAATATGCAAATGTCCTAAACTCACAACAACCTTGTTGAAGAAATCTAAAGATATGTCAATGGCTACTCCAAGAATGCTTGATTGATGCTTGATTGAATGATGCAAAGTGCTAAAATGCTAATTGATGTTGAATGAGTGAATGTTTGAATCCTTGAATCAAAAATTGGGTGTAAAAGGAATGGAAAAACCCTTATTTATATACACTTGTGCCCTAATTACCTAATGATACCTCATCACAGGCCGACATAAGGTATTTTTAAATAAAAACCCAAAAGAAAATTTGAATTATTTTAAATTTTGATCTAAGAGGGACTCATTCACAACCCATGGTTAATGGGTCCCACCTTGGGCTTGTAAGTGGGTGTTGGGAATTAAGTTGTATTTAATGTTGTTAGTCAGGTTTACATTGAAAAATACACTTAATTAAGTCTTGTGAGTGGATAAAGGGGTCAAATAAAGCATAAGAAAGGTGTAAATAGTGAAAGTAAGCCTAGAAAAGCATGAAATATTGTTACAAGACTTTACAACACTTTAGAATAGGAGTTAATAAGTGATGAAAAGGTGTTTTTTAGGTGAATTATAATGAAAAGAGTCTAGAAAAGTGTAGAAATGTTTTACAACACTTCACAACACCTTCAGAAGATGCCATAATTTTAATATTTAGGACCTAATGTGAATGCATAAGTCACATTGCAACATTAAATCAAAGAAAAATAGACCAAGAATCATAGGAAAAAGACATAAGAGACCATGAAAATTTCAATGATCCATTTTTCTATGTTACATTTAGCCCCCACTTTAGTGAGAGGATGAACTTGCTTCAAACTCACACTAAAGTAGCCATGCATATGAAGAGGGATCCAAATGCACTTATGCTAGAAAGATGGAATGACAATGATCAAGAGGGATGATCAAGCCCCCAGGATGAAGATCCCATGGAAAACTAAATATAAGAACAAAGGAACACACATGTGAAAGTGAAAGAGAGAAGAAAGAATTAGATCAATCTTTGATCATTTTTCCAACTTTTTGTGGATCTGATCTAGGATGTTTGTGAGAAAAAGATAACATATACTCACTCTGCATTGACAAAACTTATGGCAGTCCACTGGGTGAGAAGACCCAAAATATGAGAAATAGACACTAGTTGGTATGCACTCACAAACACATAGGTGGCTATGGGGAAAGTTGTGTTGTTGAATGGGCTTCCCAATCAACCATATCAAAGTTATACCTCCTGATAATTTTAACAAGGCACCACAAAGGAAAATGTTGGTTTGTGCTTCATGAGACAAGCAAAGCTCCATATGCTTAGAACTCATGAACAAAGAGGATGGTACAAAAGGCATGCGAGTTGTGTTATGCAAGGTGGTAAAATGTAAAATGTAAAAGATGTTCAAAAGATTCTTGTCAAGTTCATGCAAGGTCTATAACTTAGGGAACATTATATCTAATGTATCCAAGAGAGGACCAATCAAAGAATAAAAAATTCACAACTTAGGGGATGTAGTGCGTCGCATCAGGCCACAAAGAGGAATGTAATATGCTAAGATAGATGGCACTTATGAAGGACGTCACACCCAATGTCATCCACAAAGTGAAAAATGCATCATAGGAAGTGACAAGACTACACTAAGAACCAAGAATGCGAATGAATTATGCTAGTGTATGCCCCCCACTTTAGAGAAATTGCTACATGCTGATCTATGAGAAATTACTTTAAAGTAGCAAAGGAAAGAAAATGCAAAAAAAAAATAGGACATGAGAGATAATTGGGAAAGCCCCTATGCTAGGTCATATGCTTCCAAGTAAGGTTACTTCATGTAAAAAAAGAAGAAAACTAAAGAAAGGGAGGTTTCCCCCCAGAAAGAACGCAACAAACACATAAGGGATTTATAGATTTGGGGTTAGTATGTTTTTTGCTGCTATGTTTTGATTAAAGATATTGGAACTGCCATCATTCCCCAAAGGACATAGAATTGGAAGAATGACACAAAGAGTGAAAACCAATGAGAAACAAAGTCTATTTTGGTTCAACATGGAAGAGAAATTGTGGTCTCAATGCTTT
>VDFB02334109.1:0-12846 GCA_007258455.2 Sequoia sempervirens | reverse complement strand
CCATACAAAATGATTTTCAAATTTGACACCCCTTCTTCTCAAATTCTCAAAAAATATTGTAAAACAATGTTGGACAAAAGTGTGTCATGCTCTTTATCATCACTAATATAAAAGTGATATTCTTTTTTAATGGCTCATTCTTCATCTGTACTCTCAACACCATCCAATTCTGATTGTGCATGTCGATAACACACATGAACCATAATAGTGATCTTCTTTGAAAAGTAATATTCTGATTGAATCTCCTTTTGATGTACAAAAGAGTAATTTTCTGCAAAGTCAACTACTGATAGAATTGTTCCATGTGCGAAAGTATCTCTCAATGTTTGGAATTGTTGTGCTTGCCACTTAGCAAAAAATGAATGATGTATGTATGGTCGTATCAAATTTCGAAAATCTTCCATAAATTTTCCAATGGGAATCTCCTCTTCTACATAGATCAATCTTGTGGATTCTTTCCCAAAATTTGTTTGCAACTTTACATACTTGTACCTGTGTCAGTAAAATATGTGAATAACTAATAAACCACACTTGATCAATGAAATATTACATCAAAGAGAATCCAAATAACTTGATCTATGAGAAATTGAAACAAATAAACTCTCTAAAAATAGTACTTACCTCTTGCAATTTACTGTCTTTGTTAGGTCAGTATCCTCAATTCTTGAAGGAAATTTAGCCAAATTTCCACATGTCTCACAAATTTCTTTTATGCAGTTTATTTGAGGTCCATTTTCATGATCACATAATATAGAATTTATGAACAAACTTTCTTGTTTAGGAGGTGCATTTTGAAACCCACATCTTTCTTCTCTCATCTTTTGAAACACCTGATAGTAGAGATGAAATTCAATATGATAACGACAACAAGTTTCAAAAACTTGTTTATCTTCACATAATATGGATTTAACCTTTGAAAGATTGTCAGTCTAATCTTTATATGCTGAGGATATGCATTACAAAAGTTCATATACATCTCAAATTGTGTTATGTCTAGCTAATGTTTGATATGATTTTCATAAATACTAGGTCCAACTCAGATCTCATAACATCTCTATTATTTGATGATGGATGTCCGATCATATGCTAAAAACTTGAGACTAAGTTCCTAACAACATCTTCAATCCCCGCTTTAACTGAGCTCTACACATAATTAAGTCTAATTGCCTTCTAAACTCTCATCCAAAAACTCTTTTTTCTTTATATATTTTATCAATGTGGTTCTACTATAACCAATTTCAAATACTTGAGTACGACATTTTTGTTTTTCTTGCTATATCTTGATGTACAATAGATTTCAACATCACCCTTCTTGTAGTGGCCTTATCCATTGATCGCGATTGTTTCCCAATGGAATCTAAACCCTTCTTAACATTTTGAACAATATCCTTTTGTAATCCCATGTGTTTCTTCTTATTTGATGATGAATGGACACCCAACAATTGTAATGACTCTTTGAGCTCATCACGAAGAAGTAAACGTGATAACAATTGGGTTTTTTCAAGTGTATCAAGATGACTGAAATGATGATTGATCATTCCATTTACAGATTTAGTCATTGACCTCTTTCTCTTATTATAAGGCTGGTTGGCATAATATTTGAGTTTCTCCACATCCATCTCAAGTAAAATGTGATCTAAATTTCTATGAGAAATTTGTTTACCCACCTCTCAACTGTTTTACATGCCCATCCATACACCGAGTAATTTAGGAAGGATCCCTAACTCCTTCCAACATGCATTGTTTCAACTTGTGCCTCCTCCCTATCTTCAAGGACCATGCATTCTTGAGCGGATTCATTTGATCCAATGTCTACATTTGGCTTGACTTGAGCATGAAAACTTCCTACTTGTTGAGCCCTTCCTACACATGTGTCACAAAATGTTTTGCAAACAAAAATGAGAGATGATGTTAAATATATAAGTGAAGTTTATGTATGCAAGCAAAAAATTTGATAAAACATGATGAGCTATAAGTGAGAGAAGTTTGCGCTATTTTTATATGCTCATCCATACAAGTAGAAGGAAGTGATCTTGACCCCTCTCCAACAAGCATTGTTTGAACTTGGGTCTCCTCCCTAACTTCAAGGTCCATTTGTTCGTCAACGGATTCGTTTGATCCAATATCTAGATTTGGCTCGACTGCTGCTTGAGGAATCCCTAGAGCATAAAACATGAAAATAATTTGAGAACATTGAAGTGATGAAAATAAAATATGAAAGACACAAAACACTGTAAATATTGAAACAAAAAGAATTGGCTTAAGGAATTGGAGTCAAGGATCATATAAACATTGCAACTTGAATGACCAAGATGACTCTGAGGATATTTAAAAGCATTTAGATAGTCATTTAAGTGCAATGATTGTTAGAAACCTTCAAAGTAAAAGTACTAAACACACACTTGAGAGTGAGAGAGAAGAAACAAGCATGTACCTTGTTTCTTTCTATGATAATTTTCCAAGTTTTGATCACGCCTCTTTTGTTCTTCTTCTTTTGACAATTTTCATTGAGATGCATTTTTTCTTTTTCTTTGTTGTCCCATTTTCTTTCTTCAACTTAAAGATGACTCTAAACAAGTCCTCAACAACTTAGTTAAATTATCCTCCAAATTTTTCCCTTGATTGATAAAAATGAAAAGTTGTCCAAATCTAACATTTGCCTCTGATAAATGTAAAACTTCCATAAAAATCATACCCAAGTGAATCAAAATTATTCAAGTGTACATGGAATAACTATATCCTCTAGTTTAAATGAATCAAGTAGTAAACAAACAAGTTATTTCATTGTGGAGTTTGTTGTTATTTAATTCATAGGTATGCACAACATATCTAGTAATTTTAGAATTTTGGCAAAGTGTCAAAAAATGTATAAATATTAGAGGTATAATTTGAATTGAATTTTCTTAATTATATTTGAATTGAATTTCAAGTTAGTTGTCGAAAATGTATAATAGAGACCGTATAATTTGAATTAAATTTTCTTAATTAAACATTTGAATTGAATTTCAAGTTACTTGTAAGAAACGTATAATAACTCGATATAATTTGAATTGAATTCTGCCACTTGTCAAAAAGATTATATCTTGTTCTCAACTCAATGGTTCATGTTGCTTAAGTCATTTTTAAAAAAATATCTATTGTGATCAACATGAATGAACTTAATTATAAAATGGCATTGATTTCCCTAAAATTCTACTAGAGATCAAATGTATATTGAATATAAGGAAATGTAAGTTGTAAGAGGTCATAAAAAAAGAAAACATGTATGTATATTGAATATTTAAAGCAATTGCATACATATATTATGTGTAAACATGTTTAAACCATAGGCAAACATATGCACATATATGTAAAAGAATTCAATACATATAAACATAACGCATATTATAAGCAAAGCGGCAAATGTATGTATATATCATATAAGAAAATATATGTACATATATCATAAAAGCAAAATGTAAATTAAAGATCATCTAATGTCGAATACTAAAGATCAAAAAACAAGCAAATGTATGTCTATCATATAAGCAAGTGTAAGAGATCATCAAATATAAAATACTATTTTAAAGATCATCATATATAATCAAATACACATGTGATAAAGATCATAAATTTAGAATGCATGGCCTAATAAGAATGTCTACTCCTAGACGAATGGCCATCTGAATGAGAACGGTCCTGCTCTGATGGATGTGCTGAGCCCTGCAAATAAAATTGTGTACAAGATATGTTAAATACATATAATTTTTATTAAATAAATTTTATGAAAGTTATTTTTAAATGAACTTGTATTTTTAAATATCAATCTACAACTTGTATTTATCTATGCATACATAAATATATATTTTATGAAAACTCACATGTCCAACGATATGCATTCATCCACAAGAGTCACATCGATCATGCACATGATCCTGACCAAGGCTAGGAGTGATATGAGGTATGTCCACCTATAACAATATATATACACACATATATATCAACTTAAATGAATATCTAGTTAAAAATAAATTTAAAAAAATAATGAAAAAAATTTGAAACATGCACATGCACACATATATGCACGTCATCTGATATCGGATGACCTAAGTCCTTTGCAAGGGCTGCCTCCACCATATCCACCACATGGTCAAGTGACGAATCAACATCTACATCCATCTGATCTATCCCATGTCGTACCATAAATGATGAATGTAGAGGACTATGAAGGTGAGATGGCAATCGTGTGGATGATGAACCGTAACCACCAACATATCAAGAAACCTATAGTCCGTAGCCTACCGTATGAACTGTAGGTAGATTCTCGATGCGAATCCAGTGGTTGGTCAGAGTGATGGGATCCTAGAACTCAACGACTCCCATGTCTCAAATGCTCTCTAACATGTTCTATAACCGCATCCCATTGTCCGATGCAATGTGGGCATATGCCTCCAATGTGTCCCTACCAAACAATGTAGAGTCATGCAAGCTATATCTCCTAGTAAGTGCACTGCCATGTAGGAGCAGGGATGCTGTACCACAGTAAAAGGATCCATGGTGGTCCACTATGTCGAAATGGTGTGGATCTGGGGAATGTCTAGATATCAAATACTCCACCTATGATCATCGATATCCTAGTGGTGGCAACCGAATGTCACTTCCATAAGGTTAATCAGCTCTTTTGGGAGCAACAACAACCCCATCCGCTATATGAGGGCTAGAGAGCTGGGGTAAGAGCAGGAGACCTATCACCAACCAATACCTCTAAACATTGAGGTGGTCTATCTCGCTAGACATAGGGTGGGCCTATTAGCAATCCTACCACGCCCCTGACCAACATATGGTGGAATGTCTAGGTAGTTAACTTTGAGGCCCAAATGGACCTCAACATACAACTGCTGAACAAAATACAATGGAATCTGGTCATTGTTTGGGTATATACCATGTGTTGCTAGAAATCGTGGGTAGATCAATGAGGCCATAGCATGATCAACACATCTAGTGACCTGGTATCCCCTAACCTTACACACATTTTGATAAAATGGAAAACAAGTGGCTTTTATCATTTCTTTGGTGATACTATCTTGTATTTGTTTAAGGGGAACGTCACCATGTACTTCTTCCCGCATGCGGGAAAGAATAGTAGTCACTCTGTCTGGGGAATATGCACTAGTCCTCTCAAGTTCATCTTTTAATTTTTCTAGACTATGCAATATTAACATGCATGGTTCACTATATATCCCTGGGTTTGCACCTTGTGCTAATGAATCTCTTAATTTTTTTATCTCATTACTAGTATTTGCAAACAAAGATTCTAGCACAGGTGAAACATGATCTACATTTTCCATGTTATATATATACAATACACCTAAAAAAACAATAAGACTTTGGTAAATAATATATCTAGATAAAAAGAATATAAATCTAAAATAGAACTTGTAATTTAATTCATCTACTCATCAATAATATTTTCATACTATTAACTCGATTTAAAAAGAATTGGAAGACAACTATAATCTATAACATAACATCCTTAAATGGTTCAAATTTTAAATGAAACGATGAAAGAAAGAATAAGAATATAAAGATTAAAGTATAAAATCATTTGAAAATAATTGGGGATAAAAATATTTAATCTAATAGTTGTTAACATAAATGAACTTCAATTATATAGCCTTGAGAACATCAAAAAAATATAGAACATCAAAAATGCATCATTAAATGTCTATTAACATCATTTGCACTCTAATTAAAAACATTAAAAACAACACGGAACACAAAGAGATGAAATTAAAAAGTTCCAACTAATGATGTTATAATAATCCTCCCCAAGTTGATCCTCTCA
The DNA here is from genome assembly GCA_007258455.2 of Sequoia sempervirens. Taxonomy (NCBI): domain Eukaryota; kingdom Viridiplantae; phylum Streptophyta; class Pinopsida; order Cupressales; family Cupressaceae; genus Sequoia; species Sequoia sempervirens. The sequence goes on along the minus strand of VDFB02334109.1, from coordinate 7,022 downwards.
TCCCAATCATCATACTTAATGTTTTGGTACTTGAATGTGTTGGTACTTGAATCATGTTTTGGTACTTAATGTTATGTTTTTTAAGAGGAAGCATTTTCTCTTTCTATTACCATAAAGATTATTCTTGTTTTTGTAACTTAGTATTTCTGTTTGTAGATTTTCAACTTTTTATTATGTAAATCATTCTTTGATACCCAAGTAGTCTAAAGGTTTTCTTGAATCTTATTTAGTTTTTAGATTTAAGTGATTTCTCATTGTCTAATTTCTTAATCAAATCTAAACATTGTTCGATCCTTATTTCCTTCTAATACCAAAATCATCCTCTTTTCCTAGTAAGAAGTCATAGTTCAATCCCACCATGGTTGTGAATCAAGCTAAAATTGGTATGATTGGGAATATGCATGATACTAAATTTATCATAATGGAGAAGAATCATTTGACCATGAGGCCCTTGTTGAGAAAATGGTAATCAAGATATAGCTTTGATGCTCACAACCTTTCTTTGGATCTTGCAAATTTGGCTAGTAATATTAATCCTAGTACAATGATTGATCTCCTTCATATACTATGTTGATTAATAAGCCATGTGGAAAGAAAGCACTTAAAGTTAAATAGGTAAAAGGATAAGCTCAACAATCCCTTTGAGTGATGTGCCATTTTCCTCCATCCCAAAGTTTCTTCTCTTCTAAGGTATCCTTCTCCCATTGTTTTACTCCTATCTATCTTATGCAATTTATTTCTCCTTCCACCAAATCTCCCCAAATTTATCCTCTCCTTTTTCCTAGATCTCATCTCATGCTTACTTATTATGATGCACATAGTTCTTTTGTCTCCACATTAGTTCTCATTACTTTTGTTTACACTTCCCATGTTCCCCTCACTGTGATATTCCTATGCAAGTCTTTGTCACTCCACACTCATTTATTATGTCAGCCAAACAAATCTCCATACACCACCTTGATTTCATCTCTTGCCACTTTCTCATATTCATGTCCTTAATCCTAGTGTGCCTCTCTATCTACCCTTGACATTAATAAGTTTAAAGGTTTGTTGAGATGAAAAGTAATGTTGATTCCTTACCTAATGGAAACAAAAAGACATACATATAAAAATCAAACACAATTCAATTTCTATTGGGGTAAATTTTACATATCCATTTTTGTTGATTTGATCCTAGATTTGAGATGCACAATGTTAAAGGAGATCCCATGACACATTCAAGGTTTTTAGTGCTACATATTTGGATTTTGTGTATGATGATAAGTTATTGGCTAAGTTCTTCCCATGAAATTTAATAGTATTATCTTCCATTTGGGTCTATTTTTTAATATTGAAATTGGCCAATACAAATATTAGGAATGTTAGATTGAAGTTTATTATTTTAGATTTTTTGACTATAAACAAGGATCGACAAAGTATATACATTCTTAACATTTGCATGTGCAAGTGAGATGAATGTTAAGAACTAAAGTTGTTAGAGGCTACCACACTTAATTATGGATCTTCTAATGCTTCATCTACATCATCCCACCCTTGTAAATTTGAAAAGAAAAATTATTTCCAAAAGGATAGTAAAAAATAATGGAAATGACCATTGTACAACCATACATTATAAATGTTTCTAATATAATTATGACTCTAAAGCCTCCAACTTTTTTCCTTGTAAAATGTGCTTCCAAAATTCATTTCTATGCTTGCATGATTACACTTCCTCCTATTAGGCCATTAGATAAATCTAAAGTTATTCCCAAAAAGATATAATGAGAAAGAATTTTGTTATTAAATTGTAGAGTTAATTTTAATTATACTCAACATTTTATGGGTTTAAGGAATAATTGATTAAGGATTTGATTCATAAAAAAAAAAATTAGGTTGAGGGGTTAATATTGGGGTCAATCCTTCAATTGTTCCTCCTAATGAAAATTTAAATATTTTACACTAAATAAATCTAATAAAATGGTTTTATATGAGGATCATGAGATTGAGGTACATATACATGTTGACGAGCTTGAAATCATTGATTCACCCATGTATGTGAGGAATGATAATTTGTTGGTATTAATAAAAATTATAAGGGTACTTATTCTTTCTTCTTGTGTAATTAGTTGATTGACTTTTATAGAAATTTATATGGACTAACTAGTATTCAAACTTAGGACCTCCCATTTGGTGTTAGGATGCTCTACTATTGAGCTAATGGCTCACATTGTGATGAGTCTTTTTATGACTTAGGTGTGTATCATTTCTCCAACACACTCCCTTGAGCCACCACATAGGTGTCAAATGCACCTAGATTGGCTCTAATACCATACAAGAATACCAATTATGAGGACCTCCTATAAAAATATGACATGAAAAACTGTGAACAATATTTAAAAGATAATCCATAGTCTATCTTATTATTTATGCATATTTTCTAGGACCACCTATGCCCAAAACACAAAATAGTTTTTGTAAATACACCAATTAGATCTTATAAAATGCATTACTTAGATCAAATTATATGGTGAATTAAATATAATTAATGATTACTTTTTCTTTTAGTATGAAAGAGGTTAAATTCCAATATATGTTCTAGTGGGCTTGATTGAGTGACAAGGTGGAGTGATTGTTGTAATGAAGAACTTGCTAGGAAAGCTAACCAAGTTAAAATGTACACCTATACATACATCATTGTGGTAATATAGACCTATGTCATAAAACACAATTGAATCCTATTAATTCCAAAGTATTTTAGCAAAGAAGAGATAGAGGAATTTCCAACATGAGGCATAATTCAATCATAATATAATAAAACCATTAATCCATAGTTCTATGTATAAATGGACTGTTGTAGAGGAAAAGATACACATTTAATTTGTAAGGCATAACTCAACAATATGAAAACATATAGTAGAATATTGTACATTATTCTCAGGGTTTTTTCTTATTTGTGAGAAATGCAAACCTTCCATGCTAATTTTCTCTAAAACACACAAATATAGGGGGCAGTGTAATATCCCACCCTTTCCTAAATTTTTCCATAGCTAGTGATATGATAATATCCCAACAACTCTATGAATTTTAAAATTGAATGTTATGGACTATATTAAAATTATTTTGTGGACTAATAAACTAAAGAATATTCTTGATATTTAATTACACGTCTCTTGAGAAAAACAATGATTTAATATCTTATGAGTATTAAATTAGATTATGAGTATAATTTAAAGAATTATAGTCATGATTTTGTAATTGTCATGTAATAGACATAAATATCATTCATTTTGTTGGTAAAACTACATATTTAGAGTAATATTATGAAGGCTAAATTTAAATGGTTTATCTAACACTCAAATAATCATTCTAGACTAATAGTTGATTTAAAATTTCTTTTACAATGATTATTGATTATATTTAATAAAAAATACTTGATATTCCCACCAAGTTATTAAGGGTGCAAATCAACTATTGACATGGACTAAACTATTGCAAACAAGGTAAATATATATAGTAGGAGTATCAACTAATGGTGAGGCACTTTAAGTCTAATCAAACATACAATATACCAAATAATATTAATGAAATAGTGGAGAAAATAAATAAATATTCAAACCTCATGAACACTAGAATTATAATATGGAGAAACCCTTTCAAAAATCCCACTACTAAAGAGATATGAAACTTTTATTAATATTCATAACAAGATTATAACAATCCAATCCACTCAATCTTCTTTAGTCTAATGTTTTGGCTATTTCTACATAACACTATTTAAACCTTATGTCATACATTAAATTATATATAGAGCAAGGGAAACAAGAAATGATCACTTAATTTATGTAATGAGTGGAAAAAAATCATGGTCCACAAGAAAAGAACCCATGCCCCACTATGCATTGGAACATGTACACAAAATATAAACGAACTAATGATATAGGACCTTAAATCCCATAACCTTGATAGTAACCACTCCCAATACTAGTGCTTTATGATGAAGATGTCAACTACAATAAGTCTCATCTATTATGAAAATATGCTCCACTCTTCCCAATGTAACTCCTAGTACAATAATCATCACGATCTCCTTATTTAATTTTATTATAATAATATCTTGAGCCCATTGCTTACCTTTTCATTTTTTCTCACATATCACACTATAAAATTTTGGAGCTAATTTTCACTTTGCGAGAGTCTCTCGAGGGTTTTAATGGTGTCCAAATTGATATTTTTTAGCTTAATGCATCAAGCTCATTAATATTTTTAATTTTAAGAAAATATTAAAATCAAAGCTCTAGACTGTAATTTATGTCCTTTAGAAAGAATTTAGAAAAAAACAACATTAAAGATAAGATTTTAAGTGAATGGAACACTAATCCCAACTTACACCAACCAAGTACAAATGGGTATTTAGCTTCATGGAGATTCATTCATGGTTGGTGATGGTGCATGAGTAGGCTAATAGAGGAAGAAAGACCATATGTTCATTAAGAAGAAATTGGGAGAAAAAATAAGCTAAGTTTAAATTTGTAATGATAAGAGGATCTTGATTGAATTATATATATATATATAGTTCATATGAGAACCAAGGATAACATACTAGAGTAAATAAGCTTCGATAATAAAGGAATCTTGTAAGTATGGGGAAGAAAAATATATCAAACTAAATGCACTACCAAAAGATAGATCAATTGGGATTTTTTTATAGGAAAGTGTGATATTTAATTGAAATCCTAATGTATTAATGTTGTATCTTCAACAATCTTGGAATGAGTACTTGGATGCCTATGTTGTCAAAAGATATTATTATTTTACTATTAATTCTCCTCATGTTGAAATTTCCATGAACTAGTTAGGATGCAAATCTCCACCACTAAGCTACCCACCCACTTTATGACAAGTCAATTTACGATTTAGGTATGCTAATTTTTTTGACACCTTCTTCACATTGTGAGATATTACCAAATAATTATAATGCTCATTTGGTTTTGTGTGGATCATGAACCATGTAAGGGTGTGTTTATTGATCTTACTCACCAATAAAATGTATGCATTGAATAATTTTTGTTTTATCATCATTTTATCAACAAGCATATGCATATTTGAGGGTTTATTTAAAATTGACTAATGATATGTTGATTGAAACTATAGGATACATTATTTTACCTTAATTTTTTGGTCTAAAAGATGAGCGAAGTTCTTATTCTATGTCATATTCTTTCTTCTTTAGATGTATCTCATATTTTATTTGGGTATCCATGGATAAAGCAATATCAAGCAACATCATCTATGTCATGCCATCAAGGTATCAAATATGTTTGAACACTAGTAAAGAGGTTACAATTGCAAGAGATCCGTATATGCCTTTATTTTAGATTAAGTCATTTAACCTTAAATAATTTTAAGAACATACATAAGGATCCTCTATATAAGTGCAAGGATTCTTTGCCTAATTTGTAAAATTTTCAAAAGGAATAACAATGGTGGGAAAATCAAGACAAGATGCAACAATTTAGAATTCCTAAAGGGTTTACAATTATTAGAGCCAAAGTAGGTTATATGTAGGTTTTATATTATAAAATGATTCAAGAATCTATAAGGCCAAAAGAACCATAAGCATTGCAAACTTTAGTTTAGAAGCATAAGGGATTGGATATTTTCATTCCTAAACATGGTTTTCATAAAAAAAATTACTCATGTAGCAAACACACTATAGAATTCACAAAGAAGATTAGGGTTTTTAGCTTCATTTGTTATATGGAGATATTTTATTGTAATGTACGTAATCAATGATATGATTCTTGATTTTTTATAAGATTTAATATTATAACACCTTAACAAATCAAGCTATGACTTTCATGGTTCACTCCTACATGTATGAAATTTGCATTTTCATCTACAAGTTTGACCCTAAATTTGTAGTTTTAAAATTATTTTGTGAGCTTGACCCTACACTTCTAGTCTTTTGGAATGTATTTATCTCCATTTTTTAGACTATGTTGAGAGCCATTATAATGTTTTTTTGCACTAACTTTCGGAGGAAACTGATTTTTCCTTACTCAAACCCTTGGATTATGCAAAACTGAGAAACAAAATACTATATTAAAAATGCTTTAAAAACTTTCAAACAAGTGCAATTTGAATTCAACAAATTTTAAAAATTTTGCATATAGGGTTTCAAAATTAAACAAATACATGCATTTTGAACTCAAAAAAAATGGAATTTTAAATACCTCGTGCTCAATAGTGGTTGATATGCGAATTGGAATGATGAAGTTTGAAGAGAGGACCCCAAATTTTCTTTTGCCTGTGAGAAAAACTTTGTTGGGTCACCGTTCGGATGATGTTCGCCACGCGCAGGGAGACAGTGACTCACTGGTAAATTCATAGTAAACATGTGAAAGTGAAAGAATTTTTTTTGTTTTTGTCATATTCAAGGGGTTCGGCCGAACCCACTTAAATATTGTTTTTTTAATGGGTTGGTGATTGGTTCGGTCAAACTAGGAGTTCGGCCGAACCTTAAATGGTTCGGTCAAACCATATGGTTCGGCCGAACCCATTTCATATGAGGAGTGGGAAAAATTTGAAATTTCCTTCCTCTTCAAAAGTGTAAACCACTTATGTGGCTTCACCCGTTATTGCACAATATGGGTACAAGTGAAAGCCCCAATTTGCAACAAAATGTGTCTTTTAGTGGGCATTTAATGAGATTTTTGGTAATGCATTTCACTTATGTAGAATTTTTTTTTACAATAAAACCCCAAAATGGGTTTGGTCACTATGAATAAATTGCATTTCACTCAAAAACTCACATTCTATTGAAAACTTGGATTCCATAGGAATATATTGATTCAGTGGCATACATAGGAACCATGAGAAGCACAATATCAATCCATTTTTGTTTCTTGTCTCCTACTACTAGATTATTTTCTCTTTAGCAAAAAATGATGAGACTATATGTTTTTTGTCATCCATTCTTATTGTATTTGCATGGCTGAAACATATGTGAAGCAATAACATTGGATCTTGTCATGTTTGGGAAA
>VDFB02334108.1:56568-160432 GCA_007258455.2 Sequoia sempervirens | reverse complement strand
AATTTCACCTATAAATAGACCTCACTTCTATTAAAAATGGATCCACTTTTTAGAGAAAACGTTAATATAGAAAAATTTAGAACAATCTTTAAAGAAATCTTTATCATTTTAGCATCATCTTAATTAGTTTATGCATCCATTTTAGCTTAGTTTCCATTAATGGCTACTATCTTTGAGCATTGTTTCCACTTAGGTTAGTTTGCATCCATATCCATTAGCATTTATCATTACCATTTTGGCATTGAAGCATCCAATATCAATGTTAATCTAGCTTCACATTCATGTTTAGCTTAGTTTTTTATCAATTTCACCAACTCTTGTCAATGAAATTCCATTTGAAGGCTTGTTTATCCAAAGGATTGGGAAAGGGATGAATTCCACATCATATGCAACACCACTCCTCCAATGGAATGAAGTTTGGGTCTTAAATTAAGTTTCCTTTATGCATTAATGGTTTTCTTCATGTTTTGTTTAATGGTTCCTTGGTTTGAAGCTTTCAAAAATTTCATTGGGATTGTAACTAAATTGACTTAATCTAGCTTAATTTTCTGTGGATCTGGTAGATTTAGGTCATGTTATGATTTTTGTTGCCATATCTAATAAATTCTCGAAGACTCATAGGCTTTTTGGACTTCTAAATCAATCTCAAAATCAATGGTCAATCCATTCCTCTTTTGTTGGTGTAATTAAATGTGTTGTACCTTGTCCTAGGTCTTGATTACACCTTAGTTAAGTTTACTTAGGGACCACATAGGAGGTTGTTGGAGATTTTCCACTTTTGGTGGACTTGACATGTCATTACCTCATCACTTCCACCTTTTGTGGACACATCATGTGATCATCTCTCCACCCTCAGGGTGATCCATCTTTGTGGAGATTATCACATTATCTCTTTCCCAATTTTAGGTGGAGTGATAACTCTTCATTGTTGTCTCATGTCATAAGATTATGACACTTGTCATAATCTTATTCCCTCCTATGTTCTCACCTTGGCTATATAACCAAGGGGTCTCCTATGTACATTTGGACCATTATCTCATATTATTGACATTGAATACAGTTTATTCTTGTCATATTCTATCTCTCTCTTTTGTGCTTTCTATTAGGCCTTTAGATCTTGGGTGGCTACCTTCATAGCCAAGCTAATTCTTGACTCTGCCTTCTATCTTCTTTCCACACTAACATGGTGTCATGATAGTCAACAAAAACCATAATGCATCCATCATGCATCCACAAACTATCCACATACATACATCTTCCATAATCATATCATAATCATCATCATATCATAAGCATGACATCATCACATGAGAAATATGCAAAAAGAGAATTTAATGCATCCATCTCATAGCATGTCATAGAAAGATATTGAGAAAGAGAATAAAACATCCATTGTATTGGATCCATAACATATATCATACATTGCATATCAGATATACATCACATCATGAATCATTCATCACATCATATCATAGGGCATAAATAAATAAATGCATTCACAACATCAACATTTGCATCCATACATGATCATAAAGCATGAAATAAATGAAACATCACATCACATCATAATGGCACATCATATCATAATCACGTCAGGCCATCTCATATATATCTCAAAATTTGAATGTCATGATATGAGGTCAGAGTCAATGTGTCAATATCATCAAAAATAGATATACAAGATGCTATCAAAAATTAGTCAATAAATGTGTATACATATAATAAATTAGGGTTGTACATCCAAAAAATTTCTACAAAAGTGTGATCTATCCTCTGCTATGCCTGTCATCCTGTCAATGGCTCTTTGAGGACCGTCTAACTAAATGACCCCTTGAGTCACTATACATGTTACCCCACTCCTATGGGAGAAGTCTAGCTATCTCTACTCTAGGGGCACCACCCTATGGTACAAGGTACAGTAATACAAGGCCTCCACCATCACATTCTCATACATCCATGTGGGAACCATACCCTGGCCTTGCATGTGAGCTATGGTTCCCTCTAGATGTTGCCTCTTCCCAATATTTTGTGCCAATTGAATGGAAGTTGTTGTGTTTGATGATGCTCCTAGTCCCTCTCTAATGTAATAGCCTAAAGCTATGTTGTCAACTCCTATACCTACGCTTTCAGGGCTACAATTTTAGCATCTTTAGATTCTAGAGCCTGACCTCACTTCTATTGATCCTAGTAGGGTGGTGGTGGTAGTGGTGGTGGTCCCAACAACACATGTATTGGCACCTATCCATCATGCCTACCTATTGATGCTACCCATCTCATTGATCATGCCCATCCTACCCATCTCTTAAAGGCTATTGAGGAACCATCCCATGCCCTCTACCTTGTCCCTATCACCTACCCCTATCGAGTGGTTGTACCACTATAGGATCTGTCAATCGGATAGGTGAAAACTATCTCCACCAAGCATCATATGCAGGTATGGTCCCTACCTCATATGGTCTTTGCGCATATGCCCATGGCTATGCCATGAGCTCCCTAAATTCATTAACAACCACCTATGGTGGAATCTATGGCCCCCACTGAGCCTCTCTAATGGTCTTGGAAAATATGGTTGTGTAATCATCAAGGATGGCATCCTGCACCTCCCCAAACTAGAGAGAAACTTGATCTAGGAAGTATCTCTCTATCATTGTATGCTCCCTGCCCTGCATAAATCAGGTCTATCTAGAAAAGAATAGCTATTGAACATCGTCATACCAAGTAGGTACCTATAGCCGCAGTCTCCACCAAAACACTGCCATGTCATTAGTCACCTATCTCTAGTATGAGATGCCTGAGGGTCTTGTCTAATGAAGAGTGATCATACCTCTATAACAGTATAAAATTGGCTCATCTGGATCTAAATCAACATCTGTTGATGCAAAAATTGGTCTCAGCATAACAATGTGCTCCCATTCCCATGTGCAGTAATGTCACCCCAACCCCTATGCTCCACCCATCCATGTAAATGGCTTAACACATATCATGATACAACGAGGCAAGTACTATGGGGCCCCAAGCGAAAATAGTCATATCCTCCATCATCTAGGCCCAGCTAAGTCCCCAACCTAGACTGAATCCTCTCACTTGTCGATCTAGAACAAGCACCCCACATTTCAAAGCACTCACAATCAAAGTCAAATCTAGGGCCTACCCTCTATATTCCTCTAGATAAATCTATGATGACTCTATGTATAAGGTATTAGTACCAAGAACATAGAAACAAGTAGAACCCTCAACATCCACATCATAAATAATCTAATCATCATGGATTGGCATGCACATGATCTTCCAACGTCCTCTAGCATCACAGTGGCCTCCCTAGTCGATAGCTAGAAGGAAGAGGTCTTGTTGTGCCACCTCTCTACTAGTGTCATCATCATCACCAAATGGATCCTGATCTTGGGAATGTGTGCAACGTACCCTAACCTAATCAGTCCAAGGAAAATTTTCACCAAATCTCTCAACTAGGGCATGATGGACAAGAAACTGGGTCTACGCTCCCTTGAGTGAAGTGGCTAGATAATCTCCTACTCAATCAAAGCAAACTGCGTCAAAATTGCCGAAGAAACTTGAAAAAAATCACACTTTGAACCCTAATTTATAAAAGAAACTCTATTTTGCAAAAGTTTCATAGTATTTCTACGTATCGTTGAACCAAAATGACAAAAGCATTTCCATTTTCATATGTGCATTAGTATTTCAATAGTGACACTAGACCAAAGTAGCAAAAGCATCACTCCTTGCAAATGTGTGACGGCTTTTCAAAAGAAATGTTGGACGAGAATAAACCTTATAAATTTGTTTGATGCTATATTGCAAAAGTGTGTTGTCATTGCAAATGCATCACGCCACCTATCTAGAAAAAAGTGATGTTATATATAGAAGCGTCGCTACTCTTACAAAAGTGATGTTATATGCAAAGGCGTCATTTCTCTTACAAAAGCAACACTGGCTAGTTCATAAGCGACACTATTATTTAGACTTTTTGACCTATAATAAATGCTAAAAAACATAAAAATTGAGAAAATTTTAGATTTGTGTACCAGTGGTCATGCATTTGTTGCGCACTGGTACTCTCATATGCTATCCGTGAGGTGCTATGGGAGCTATCAAGCCACCATTTTTCCAAGGTGTTAGAGAAAAAATGGTAGAATATCTATAAGGTCAAGTGTGCAAAATGAAATGAAAGTGCCCCTCCAACCTATATTTATGCATGAAAAATAGGGTTTTGATCCCGTTTTGTCAGTTTTTGGGCTATGCGGCATATTTTGAGACATTTTTTGCATTTTCGAACATGTTTTCAAGTCCTGAAACATATTTTTGCACCTGAATCCATGTTAAACCTTTGTCATGACATCAACCCAAAAATTAAAATTTCCACTCGAACTCTCGAGGGGGTAGGGTACCAGCATAATTCCTTCTGTTGGGGCAAACGTGGGGCATCTAGAAAATCAAGAATTTATTATTTTTTTTATCTAAGTAGTAGCATTAATCTGAAAAGAGTTATTCTTTGAATTAATGTAACAGATACCTCACTTCAAATAGGGGGAAAATGTAGACACTTAAAATTATCCTATATAATATTGCACACTTTAATCTATTTACTAATACCATTTCATCCTAAATCCATCCCCTTTTTTGACTGTTTAATTAAATAATCCTAGTTATTTAATTAAATGCATCGTTTTCTCATCTATTAATCTAATTAATTTCATTAGGTTAATTCACCCCCTTCACACTGACATTTCACCTTGTTTAAATGGATAATGCAAGTTATTTAAATTAAACCCCCTTGTGTCCCCTCATTTAATTAAATAATCTAAACTATTTAATAAGATGCCACTTAACCCCCATTTCATTAAATAAATTAATTATTTAATGATAATCCTAAATTCCTCTAATTTGCACAATTAAAAATTTGTTTTAATTATCAAAATCCTAATTATCCTCATCCTCCCACCTGCAATGGAATATTCCCATGGAATATTCCTCCTTTGCACATTCCTCCAAAAGGGGAATATTCCTTTTTGTGCACTCATTCAAAATGAAAATATCTTAACCTCTTCCTAACTATTATGAATTTTGTTTGTTGAGAGTTAATTAGGACCATTGATTAAATTGCTTGATCCTTGTCAACTTTTAACCTTGACCATGGACTAGAATCCTTAATCCATTTCTAATCCTCTCATTTATTTTCATCCCTTTATTAGGCTAATCAATCTTGACCATTAGTTTCACAATTTCATCTATAAATAGACCTCACTTCTATGAAATATGGATCAAATTTTTAGAGTAACGTTACTATAGAAAATTTAGAACAATCTTTAGAGCAATCTTTATCATTTTAGCATGATCTTAATTAGTTTATGCATCCATTTTAACTTAGTTTCCTTTAACGGCTACCATCTTTGAGCATTGTTTCCATTTAGCTTAGTTTGCATCTGTCTCTATTAACATTTAGCATTACCATTTTGGAATTGAAGCATCCAATATCAATGTTAATCTAGCTTTGCATTCATGTTTAGCTTAGATTTTAATCAATTTCATCAACTCTTGTCAATCAAAATCCATTTGAAGGCTTGTTTATCCAAAGGATTGGGAAAGGGATGAATTCCACATCATATGAAATGCCACTCCTCCAATGGAATGAAGTTTGGGCCTTAAATTAGGTTTCCTAAGTTATGCATTAATGGTTTCCTTCATGTTTTGTTTAATGGTTGCTTGGTTTGAAGCTTTCAAATATTTCAGTGGGATTGTAACTTAACTAACTTAATCTAGCTTAATTTTGTGTGGATCTAGTAGATTTTATTGGTGTAATTAATTATTTAATTACACTTTAGGATAAGTTTACTTAGGTAATTATTTATTTCCTATGATAATTATCATTTAATTCTTATCTTATCTTATTGAGCTGTCTTTTTGCTCAAGATAAGATTAGGGTTGCTTTTTCCTGCTTTATTACATCATTGCCTTTTCGAAGGCTTTTGTATTATTTGTAAAACAATTCATTCAATAATCAATATTCTAATTTTTGTTGTATCAAAAGTTTGTTCTAACTATTTCTTACTTTGTTCAATATTTGTATGCATAGTGATTGCTTGAGGTGCCTTTGGGATTGTGGAAGTTCATTTTTCAACTTTTACATGGTATCAAAGCTCCAAACCTATTGCTGCCTGTTCATGATCTGAAGATATTCTCTCATAGCATCTTTTTATGTGCAAGGGTTTTATTCCAGTATTTTTTTGTCAGATCAGCAGGGTTTTTCATCATTTTTTAAGAAATTTCGACTTTGATCTCTCAAACAGTGCATGCTGGTGCAAAACGGACTCCATAGATGTGCTCAGAAGGCCCAAAAACCCCTATTTTCATATAAAATATGATAGGGTTTGCTGAAAATTAATTTTTTAGTGTTTTGAAAAATTTCAAAACAATTGCTAAAAAAAATCCGTAAGGATCCGTACAGACACATCAATTTCTGTACCATTTTGATTTCTGTGCTACCTCGATTTTCGTGCATGAAGGTTCAGCTAACTATTTTATTAATTTTTTCATCTTTAAATTAATAAAAATTTTGGTTTAAAGCCTAAATGAGCATATTTAGTAAAATGGTCATATCTTGAGCATATGGTCTCCATTTTTCAAAAACGAGATATCATCGGAAAGCTGCTTCTGACGCCGTTCTAGTGGTGCTGGTATTTTTTCTTATTTTTCCATTTTGATGCCTTTTTTTCCTGTCAAAGCCAGTTTTCACTCTGGGCGGCGTAACTTTTGCGTCCTGGCTCTGTTTTTTGAAAACGAATAGGCGTTGGAAAGCTGGTTCAGTGCTCTACACAGATCTCAGACCTATTTTTCTAGATTTTTTTACCAGGTATCTGATATTTCTGTTCGATCTCAGCCTTTACCTTTTCAGTTATTTTCTTGGGAAACGTCCAATCAGGAGTTTTTTTTGAGATCCAAGAGGAATTTTTTTATTTGAGAGTATATTACTATTGTTTTCTATCATGGATTTACACAAAATTGCACCCCTTACTCCATTCAACTATTTTGGTTGGAAAAAACAAATGGAGATTCACTTGAAACATAAAGGGTTGTATAGGGTAACCATGGGTACAGAAATTGAACCTACAGGTGCTACTGAAAAGAGAAAATGGTTTAATAGGTGTGATGAAGCTTATGGCACATTATGTCTATCTATTTCATCTGACCTCCTTTTCCACATTGAATCTTGCACTACACCAAATGAGATATGGGATACTTTGGAGTCCTTGTTTGGGAAGCAGGATACTATGAGAGGTTTTCAGTTAGAGAATGAGCTTATTGGCTTAAATCCTAGGGATTTTGACAGCATCCAGGAGTTTTTCACCAAACTCAAGTCTCTTAGATTACAGTTGTCACAGTGTGGTGTTCAGAAACAAGACTCTCAGTTGGTATTGTCCATCCTTTCTAAGCTTGGACCTGATTATTCAATTTTTGTTTCTACCTTTTATGCCACTAGGGATGCACTTGGTACGAGATTCACTATGCCCTCTCTTGATGACTTTTCTTCATCTCTCACTCGAGAGCAAGCTAAGTCAGCTAGCATGGGCATGGTGAAACCTTCTTCCTCTTCACAAGCACTTATTGCATCACAAGAGCCCAGAGATCAGAAGGCTTCTATAGGCAAAGGCAAGGAACAGAAACAAAAGGATTTTGAACCTCATGAGCAATAAAAGGAGTCCTCATATTCATCCTCCTCTTCTAAGGGGAAATCATTTAGGAAGGAGAAGTCTACATGTGCATATTGCAAGAGGGAAGGACATGCAGAACATAATTGTTACAAGAAGGACATTGATGAGTTGAAACATCTTCTTCAGAAACATCAGATTGATTTGCCTTCTAGGATGTCTGCATCATCTTATTCTCCTCATTCTTCTTCTTCAGAGCAACATAACACAGGTACAACTGGTTTACATACTTCATCAAATATGAAGGGACATGCTCTTTGTGCTTCTTCAGGTATTAGATCAGGGAGATGGCTTCTAGATTCAAGAGCATCTCATCATATGGCATCTTCGCAGTCTATGTTCACTTCCTTTGAGCCTTGCACTATGTCTCCCATTTTGATGGGAAACAACACTTACATGAGTGTTACAGGGAATGGGTCTATTAGTTTTGGGGACCACTCCTTTTAGGATGTCTTGTATGTCCCTCACTTGACAAACAACCTTCTTTCCATTTACTCCATAACACATGGGGCAATGGGAGATCCGGTGGGAGTTCACACCGATTTAGCTATCATCGAGACTTGGAGAGTAGAGCACTATTTCTACTAGGATAGTGGATCACTCATCTCGGTTGTATTCTTTCACCATTTTGCTACTATGGTGCTTTTGTTCCTACAGCTATTCCTCACACTTCTAGTGTGCATCATCATTCAGAGGAGAGATTTGGCTTCTTGAACATTGGTGTTCTCACTTCGGATCCTTTTCTCGAGCCTTCCATTCCATCTCCTCCACCTCATGTTGCTTCTTCTATTTTCAGTGCAGCAGGATCCAGTTGATCATACATCTTTGAGGTTTCAATTGAGTCTTCACCTACTTTGGCTTCTTCATCATTTGTTGAGGTCACACCTGCTTCTGTGGAGACATCTTGGGCTGCACCTATTCCACCTTCAGAGATTTCTTTCATTCGACCTCTTCCCTCTCACTTCTTTTCTGGAGATGCAGTTTCTTCACTTCTTTTGGAGTTACTTCATTCTGGGGGGGATCTATGGTCTCTTTCTTCCTCTCTTATGGGGGGATTCTTTCATGTATCTTTGTGATGAATGGTGTCCTTGGGGGGTCTTATGGAGTCCTCCATTTTTCATCACTTAGGTAGTTTATTGCATTCTATTTTGGGGAGGAGTTTTGTTCCCATGTGGTTTTCTCCTTTACCCCGTTTGATTTAGTTTGCATTGCATTTGTACATGAGTACCTGATCAGGCCTTGTTGCCGGGACTCATATTTGCATAATAATTTGCTTCTCCCTAAGTTGCACTTATGGGGGGGTGTTGGTGTAATTAATTATTTAATTACACTTTAGGATAAGTTTACTTAGGTAATTATTTATTTCCTAGGATAATTATCATTTAATTCTTATCTTATCTTATTGAGTTGTCTTTGCTCAAGATGAGATTAGGTTTTTTTTCCTCTCTTAATTGAATTATTGCCTTTTTGAAGGCTTTTGCAATATTTGTAAAACAATTCATTCAATAATTGATATTCTGATTTTTGCTTGCACATAAGGCTTTGAGGGTTTACAGAACTTCTGTTATTTTTTGTTCTAAATATCTTTGCATGTGATAGGTGATTGCTTGCAGGTGTTCTTGGGGACTGTGAAGTTGGTTTTCAACTTCTGATTTAGTTCATGTTATGAATATATTCCAGATATATTATTATAAATTATATGGTATAGAATAGAATATATTATAATATTATAATTAATATTATATTATAATTAATATTATAATATTATAATAATAATAATAATTATTATTATAATTTATATATAAAATATTATTATATTAAATATTATATTATATTATTATATTATATATGATATATAATATTATTATGTTATGCATGATATATAATATATATTATTATATATAAATTATATATTATATTTTTTTATTATTTTTGGAAAAATTCTCTCATTTTATTAATAAAGAGAAAATTACAAATTATTAAATATATATTTTGATACTATTTGGGCTTATAGGTGTACAATGGTATGAGCCCAGTAGTGAGCTCTATCAATCTTCCAGCCTCCCATTCATTGAACAGGTCATTATTGGGGATTTCATATTCTAAGAAAGGTTACAAAGTTTTCTTGTAGAAATATTCCCTATACAAATTCACAGCAGTCGCCAACCTCCTTTACTTCACCTTTTTCAACTGTCCATGATGTTGCAGATGAAGCCTTGCTTTGAATCTTTATCAAAGCTTGAGATAGTCGTGATGGCTTCTGGATGATTTGTTCTTTCAATAGATGTTGCTCCATGAATTTCCTAATCAATTTCCTTCTATATTTTTTAACCATATTTGACATAAACACACCAAGCAAAATGTTATCATGGATATGCCACAAGGCTAGTTGATCCTCCCCAATCACCCTCCCAATTGCATCCTTCACATGTGATTCCTCAACTCTGAAGAGGTGTTTAATCTATGTATCGCTCTCCTCCTATGGACAAAAGCATACACAACTTGGGATGGTTATGTTATCCATCTTTGATTTCTAATTTATTTCAATACAATTTTATAGATGAGTCAATGTTCTCTACTCACATTCAAACTCTCTACCTGAAATCCCAATGTAGATATGCAATCACTTCATCTATGAGTAGATCATGAGTTTGGTACATTATTTTTCTAGCTCCTTTTATTTCTGTGTTTCAATTGTATTATGTATTTTTTGTGATATTTGCTTGATCTTTGTTCTACAATTCAACTTTTGAGTCTTGAGAGATAGTTTTGTACATAGAGATATTTCATCTTAGTCTCGGTCTAAGAAAAATTATTTGTGTATCATGGTTTATCTTTCCTCCTTTGTTGTTCATGGTTGATTTTGATGTTGTAAGCTATTACGAGACTTCAAGTGTTAGATATTTTATTTTGAGAGGATTTCAATGAAGATTTACATCAAATGAGAGGACCGAGCATTGTGATTGCTCCTTGATCATGGGTCATTTAGTCAGTGCCTCATTCTCTATAATTTGTTCCAATCCCTCTCATGATTCTTCCCTATTCAATCCAATGAATTATATATTATATATTATTTTATATATTTTATAATATATATTATTATATCTAATATTATATACATTATAATATATATAAGAGTAATATATGATATTATATATCATATAATATATATATATATATATATATATCATATCATATGATGACAGCTAGTCACAGAAGGAAAGCAATCAAAAACAAACTACATGAATTATACTACAATTAATGGGAAACCTTGGTGACACTCAACAAGATAGTGTATTCGCAACCAGTCACTAAAATAGATTTCAACAATCTTCATTAGTAACTCAAGACACATGATTTGACTCTAATTCCTAGAAATGAATATGAGAAATTTAACAAACCTGATTCTGTGCATTTCTCATTTAATTTCATTGAATAGATTATAAACTTCATGGAACAAATTTCAACTAAATACATCACATGTTGATTGCAACAAATAACACTCTAACAATCAAGTTGCAAGATGGAGAAAATAGAAATCAATTCATTTCAACCTTTGTAGTCTCAATACAAATGCACAATGGGGAAACAACAACCAATCCGATTCAAAAAAATTCTAGTTTCAACAAAAACTCTAGCCACTAGTCGTTCCTTCCTTCCACATCTTTTCCCCTACTCCAAACATCCATCCACACCTCTTTCTTAAATGCTCAATCTAGTTTTTAACCAAAAAAATGGTTCTCAACAAAGAGAAAGATCACCTTATTAAAAACTTAAAAGAATATTAGCAAAACAAACATTAGTTCCAAACAAAAAAAATAAAAGGATAGGAAAATGTAAAATTCTCCTGCATCAGGCTCCCCCACTGACTAGGATTCATGAGCTCTTGCTCATGAGGTCATCCACAGAATAACCTAGGTTGGAGATAGCAGATACAAATACCCATGAAGCATCCTCCACTGGACAACCTTTCCATTTTACCAAATACTGGAAATAATCCATGCCTCGAGTCTTTCGTACCAACTGTGTCTCTCAAATGCATTCAATTTCTAGTGGAACTAGTGTGGTACTCTACTGCTACTACATGGTTCTAAGTTCCATCTTTTCTATGTCAGCTTCTACAAGAGCTTGATAAGGAAATAATTCTACTACTTTGAAGATGGGTGAAATGCCCAGTCTAGAGGGAAGGATGAGTTCATAAGCATTCGTTAAAAAATTTCTAAGGATCTTACAAGGCCCAATATTTTTCATTCTTATTTTTTTATAGGTACTAGTAGGAAATCTTTCCCTCTGAAGATCTGAGTCATTTCAAGATCCCCTTCCTGAAAGTGCACTTCTCTCCATTTCTAATTAGCATAATGTTTGTATTTCTAATTGCTTCCTTCAATGTGTCTTTTAACCTCCTCATGAAGGTCATGGATGGTCTTAGAAAATTCTTCACCATCTGCACTTCATTTCTCCGTATCACCTAGATTTTGAAGTTCAAACACACCTTGAGGACGCATGCCATAGATAATGTAAAATGAGTTGAAACCTGTACTTCGATCAAGGAGAATCATTATATGAAAACTCTGCTTGTATATCCCAATTGTTGGGTTTGTTTCCAACAAGGGATCTTAACATATCACCAAAATTTTGATTGACAACCTCAATTTGGCCATCTATTTGGGGGTGATAGGCTGAACTAAAATGGAGGTGTGTTCCAAACCTTTTCCAAAGAATTTGCCAAAAATTCCCCACAAACTTGGAATCATGATCAGATATGATACTTCTTGGGATACCATGCAACTATACCTTTTCCTTGAAAAACAAGTTAGCAATATTGGTAACATCTCTAGTTAGATCTTACATGGAATAAAATGAACCATTTTAGAGAACCTATCCACAACTACAAAAATGGAATCATTTCCCATTTGGGTATGAGGAAAACCCAAAACAAAATCCATACTTATAGAGTAACATGGTCTAGATGGAATTGGTAATGGTTGATACAAACCAACATTCTAGCTCTTCCCCTTTTCCAACTAACAAGCTTTGCACCTCTCTAGATACTTCTTAACATCTTCTTGCATCTTTGGCCAATAATAATGGGTTCTCAACTGCAAATAAGTTTTATCTTGCCCAAAGTGTCCTGCGAGGCTTCCACAATGTTTCTCCTTCAATAAATTGTCCCCCATTGATCCTCTAGGGATGCACAAGTTGTTCCCTTTAAACAAAAAACCTTCCTATAGCATAAATTCCATCCATGGCTCTCTATCTCTACTGATAGGACTATTGCAAACTTGAAATGCTTCCTTTAAATCTACATTACCAACATACAACTACTTCAAACTATCAAAGCCCACACTATTAGCTCGAATTTCATGAAACAATAAGCTTCTCCTACTTATTGCATGTTAGAAACCTTATTGTTGTTTCCACTCTTATGTTTCAACAGAAAGTTAAAACTTTGAAGCTACTCTACCCATTTAGCATTACTTTGGTTCAACTTATGTTGGTTGTTTATAAATTGTAATGCATGATTATCTGTATAGACAATGAACTCCTTAGGAAGTAAATCATTCCTCCACTTCTTCAATGACTGAACTAATGCATAAAACTTAAGATCATAGGCTAAATATTTCTTTTTAGCATCATTTAAATTTTCACTAAGATAAGCCACAAGTTTTCCTTCTTGACTAAGAACAACCAATATTGCAAATCCAATAGCATCACATTCAACTTGGAATACTTTATTAAAATCAAGTAAAGTAAGAATAGCTTGTTAACTCACCTTTTGTTTGAGAAATTAGAAACTTATTTCAGCCTCTTGTGTCCATCCAAACTACTTTTTTTCCCCTTAATTGTCTCAAGAATTGGGGCAACTACATGACTGAAATTCTTAACAAACTTCCTATAAAAACTACAAAGTCCATGAAAAATTCTTACCTCCATTTCACTCTTAGGTGTTGGCCAATCAATGATGTCTTGAACCTTCTTTGTATCTATCTTCAATCCATCCTTGGACACCACAAATCCCAAATAAACCAGTTTGATATGCATAAACACAAACTTCTTAAGGTTAATCTGCAACTTCTCCTCATGTAACCTTGTTAAGACCATTCTCAAATTCTCCAAGTGCTCCTCTTTTAACCTGCTCAACACCAAAATGTCATCAAGATACACAATAACCAACTTCCTAAGAAACAGTTTCAAGACCTCATTCATAAGCCTCATAAATGAACTAGGGGCATTAGAAACCCCAAAAGGCATAACCAACCATTCATAAAGCCCATCATTAGTTTTAAATAGTTTTTTCCATTCATCACCAAGTCTGATTCTAATCTGATGGTAACCACTTTTCAGATCTATCTTAGAAAAAATCTTTAAGCCACTCAAACAATCCATTAAATCTTCAATTCTAGGAATAGGAAACCTATATATAATAGTTATCTTATTGATGGCTTTAGAATCAACGCACATTCTCGATACACCTCCTTTTTATGGCACTAGAATTTTTGGAACAACACAAGGGCTAAGACTCTCTCTTATCAAGCCTTTCTTGAGTAATTCCTCAACTTGATTTTGAATCTTCTCATTCTCTTTTGCAGTCAAGCTATAGGCAGCCTTTTTTGGAAAGATAGCCCCCGGAATCAAATCCATATAATGATTAATGCTCCTCATGGGTGGAAACTCATCAGGAATATCCACTGCTACAATATCCATATGGTCATTTAAAACACCTTTCACTTCATTAGGAAAATCATCTAATCTCATAGAGGTAAACACAGTAGAAAATATAGAAACCAAATTAACTCCTACTTCTTCCTTTTTCATCTCATATAATAAAAAATTTCCATTCACCAACATTACCTTTTTTTTGTTTCCACTATTGTTGTCCTCTTCTCATTCTTCGATAGGAAACAGGGTATGCTTGACCCCATTCTTCTCAATACTGTAGGTATTATCTCTCCCATTATGCATTGCTTTGCTATCAAACTTCCAAGGTCTACCAAGCAACACATGACACACATCCATGAGCATGATATCACAAGAAATATTATCATTATAACTACCAATTTGGAATTCAACCATATCCTATTCATTAACTAGAAATTGATATCCTTTTTTCAACCAAGAAACTCTATACAGTGTGGTATATTTGGTTCTTTCAAGACCCAATTTCTCTACCATTTCAGTAGACACTATGCTATTTTTCCTTCCACTATCAATAATAAACTTACAACATTTACCTTTCACCTTAAATTTTTTTTTGAATAAGGCTCTCCTTTGTACTGGTTCTTGATTCTCCTTGGGTGGCTTCAACAACACCCTTTTGAGTAGAAATGATTCTCCCAATTCATGTTCTTCTTGGTGATGTGTTAGTGATCTAACACTCTCTAGATCCACATGTATAATCCGATTACTTCTTTTGTTTCTTGTATAACCTCCTTGTGAATATTATGGGCATTCCCAACTCTTGTGACTAGCATATTGATTACATATGAAATATTTCCTAGTAAAGCCTCTTCCTCTTCCTTGGAAACCTCCTCTTCCAATTGATCTACCTCCTTTGTTTTTGTATCCACCTCTTTCTTGAATTTTTTTCCCACTTGAACTTCCAACCCCTTCTTGTTTTTGTTGTTGTTTTCCTCTTCCAATCTACTATCCCTTTCCATGATAACCTCTTCCTCGATTTCTTGATTGCTGATTTTGTCTTCTTAGAAGCTTTTCTTTAGCCTTGATGACAAGCTGATATGCCTCTTCAAGAGTCGTAGGTGATACTAGACTCAACTAATCTTGCAAACTATGCATCAAACCATTCAATTATCTTGCTACCTTCTCAAGATATTCCTCACTATGACCTAATTGAATTACCAACTTGCAAAACTCCTCCATGTATTCTTTGACCAACATGTCTTTTTGCTTGATATTTTACAATATTTTAAAGAGATTTGTTTCCATAATATCCTAAAAGGAACTTGGCCTTCAACTTAGCAACCATTCAACCCCATGATGGATTGTAATTTAACTAGCTTAATCTAGCTTAACTTTATGTGGATCTGGTAGATTTAGGTCATGTTATGATTATAGTCACATTTTGGTGCTAGGAGGGTAGAACTAACGGTAGACAAAGCAACGCTTTTGATTTTTACCAGAGCGATGCCTTTGTGGAACAACGACGCTTTTTCCATATAGGGGCACTTTTGAAATTCAATGATGCTTTTTTTTTATGGTGTTGCTTTTATTTTTTACTAGAGTGCCACTTTTGATAACAATGACACTTTTGACATCTCTGGTTTTTGACAGGTGTTACAAAGGATCACTTTTTCTTTTCATGAGAACAATGCCTTTGAAATGCAGTGATGCCTTTGTGGAGCAGTGATGCTTTTGTTGTTTACCAGAGCAACACCTTTGTTGGCTAGCAATTCTTTTGCAAGGTAAAACAAAGAGCTATATTTTAATGTTTGTCTTGATTTTTCAATTTAATCCACTCTCTAGTTATTTATTGACATATGGTTTTTTCTATCAGGCTAACTAGTTTTACAAATTTGAAAAAGGAGCAAAATATTGAAGTAAAGAAGCATATTATCACTTGGCCATATATTGTAAAAGTTTTTTTAACACTTAGGGGATGATATAACCCCTCATATGCTACTTCATTTCATGTTTTAAGACAAATAGATTTCAATTGGGTTTAAAATTTATAATGCAATAATCTTTCAAAGTTGGTTAAAGTTGAACCCATACATCCTCATCATTGCAATATTGGTTAAAATTGAACAAATACATATATACACTTCAGTTTGGTGCTTAAAATAAGGTCATCATTGCTTTTGAGGATTAAAAAGAACAAGTGTATTGTGTGAGTGCTTTACTTGTGTAAACTTGTAGTGTGTATCCACTCCCCTTGCTCTTCGTGCACTCTTGGCTAAAGAGAAACACTTCAAGTGTACAAACATTTTTGGTCACCCCCAAGAACTTGCTACGTATTCACTCCCCTCGCACTTCGTGTGATCTTGGGAAAAGGGAACTAGCATTTTCTTGTCTTTTTTTTAGAGAGGACCTACCATGTGATACATCCCAAAATGGAGAACGCATGGTGATTCTCAAGCCCATTTATCGGTGGGATATATAAATCTTGTGAATGCACCAAAATGAAAGTAACTTGTATCCATGAATGGCTACTTCTCGTGCGAACTCTTATGTGAATGAATGGGTTGCTTAGGGGAAGCTAGAGAGGTTAGTGTCTCACAGGAACTATACACCTCATGATGTTCATGATGTCACTAAACACCTTGTCTTAGTAACCTATCCTTGTTTACCAAAATGTACTTTGAAGTAGTGCATAGGAGGTGCACCACTCCTAGAAGTTACTCACCATGTTCTATTTTTGGTTGAGGAAATAAAGAAAATCGGGAAGGGACTCTTTTGCTTGTCATGTCAAGACAATACATTTCCTTGACATAGGCTATTTTTCCATTCCATCTTCATAGATTAATCCTTTCTTAGGGGATGATGGTGAGTCTACCAAAAAGTGTGTTCCTACTTGAGCTAGGATTGTTATTGCTTGTTCTTGTTGAGTCATTTTGACACATTGCTTGGTGTAGAGACATAAACTATAATGATTGATCTTATACACCTGATCTTGATTTTACTAACACCAATTCGTCTTGAATCATCTCCTTCGCTAATCATTTAATTAAATAATATTTATTTAATTAAATTCATCACATTCCATATCTTAATTAAATAAATCAATTTTATCTGATTAAGTCATTCTCTCCAATTAATTAAATAAATCATTTTATTTAATTAATCATATAGTCCCTCTTTTAATTAAATAATTTGTTTTATTTAAATCTCTAAACTCATCTCATTTAAATTAAATAAATTTATCTTTATTTGATTTAAAACTAACACCATCCACTTTGATTAAATAAATCCAACTTTATTTAATTAAGTCTAAAATTCATTATTCCTCTCACTTTGATTTATTTAAATCCTAAAATCTAAATCAAATTGTCAAATCAACTAATCTCCTCTTAAATTAATCAAATCCTGATTTATCCTAATCTTAATCACTCAAATCCTCTAGCTTTTGCCACTTGCTCATGAAAATCATTTTAATTGATTTATTAAATCTCTATTTACTTTCAAAAAAGTATCAAGGATGGAATATTCCCCAAATTTGAAATCTTCCCCCAAAAAGTGCTTGTCCATCCAACAAGGCATTAAAGGCCTCTTACATGTCCTTTTCTTGAGCCACGTGGGCATTTAATTCATTTCTTCTCTCCCTCCAAATTGTCACTTCTTCAATTTGAAATTCCACCTAATTGCATTAATGTGCACATTCATCCAAATGTGCTCCACCTTTTTCCACTCACATGTTGACAAGTGGTATTGTGTCAGTGATTGGTGTTTGATCCCACATTCATCCATTTTTCCTCTTCCTCCATCATTCTCTTATATAAATAGAAGGCTCTCATTTGGATTTTGGATCCACAACTTCATGCAACATTATTATCTTCGAGTTTTTGAGCAATCTCCATCCATCTTTATCCATTTTCATCCATTTCCATGATTTCATAGCTAGGTTATGGAGAATTTTCATCAAGGAGTATCAATCTTCATCCATTGATCATCAAGCTTGAAAGGAATTGGGAAAGGACCATTTTCCACATCAAAATGGAACCAATTCCCCCATGGGATTGAGAGTTTGTTTATTTTGAGCAAGGTTAGCTAGTTTTTATTCATGTTCTTCATTTATTTCTTGTTCTTGATATCTCAAATGAGTTTCATGGGGAATGTTGTTTCTAACTTGCATATGGGACTAATTTTGTGCTTGTTCTTCATGTTTTTGCAGGTCTAGGATCACCATTCACATTTTGGCGCTAGAAGGAGGGCAGATTGGAGGAAATTAACACATTTTTCTTCAAAATTTTATGGTTTTTTGAAACTTTTTGTGTCTACAGGAAACAACACTGCTAACAGAGAAACTACATTGCTATCAGTCCAACGGCACTATTTAGCAATGCTGCCAAACTCCAAATCATGACACTGACTTCTTGCCACTAGAATATTTGAATTCTAAAAAGTGACGCTTTAGTCATTGCCTTGTCGACCAGTAATCCAAACTCCAAACTCCGCCACTGGTCAAAATAGCGACACATATGTGGTCACTGGTTTCTCCACAGTCTGACACTATTAGTCCCAATGTTGCCATACAACGACAATGACTCCTTCAAACTATGTTGTCATCGCAGACTGCACCACTAGAGTTGGGTAAAAGGCAGTTTTCAAATTAATTTTGACATGTGCTTTTTTATTTTGATTGCTTTTGACTCCTAACTGGTTTGTGGCCTTTGTTTATATAGTTTTAACCTATTTTTGAAGGTTGGCTTGATCAAAAGTGAAAGAAGGAAACAAAGACAAAGACTTCTCTATTGCATCTTCAATCTATTATATCAAGTGTTTTTGAACACTTTGGGAGCAATTATAATCCCACTTTAAGGATTTTCTCTCTTCAAAGTTCTTAGGACTCAATAGATTTCATTTGGGATTAAAAAGAACAAAACGAAAGGGTTAAAAATAATCTTAGGAACTTAATACATTTTGTTTTGGACTTAACAATTGAACAAACAAATATCACACTTCAAATTTGGTGCTTAAAAAGAACTCATTTTCAGCTTTGAAGTTAAAATGAGCATGTTCTTTTGTGTTTTGTAATTTCTTATACAAAGTAATATCACTAAAAATACGTATGAGCTTCTCTCGCACCTCATGGTGATCTTCAAAATCAAAAGTATTTTGTGACATTAAGTTGTGTAAGTAATTTCCTCCACACTTCAATTTGGATCCTTAAAATTGAACAAAGCTTGCTAGTCTGAGTTAGGTATATCACATGTGTTCTCTCTTTGTTCATGCAAACAAAGATTGATCAAACTACAGATGTGCTTGATCACTTTTGTTTATCCTTAGAGGGCCTACCTAGTGGGAGAAAGTAATCACCTCAGGGAACAACCCAACTGGGAACACGCTAAAGCCAAGCGACTTCCACCCAGTATATAAGTATGGGTACTTGAGGAAAGTTCAAGTATCATGAGCATTGTTCTTACAAGAAGGGAAACAATGGTCTATTGCCGTATGGATGATCCCCCATGAATGGAATGCCTATACTAGAACCTTTTGTTTAGAAGTCCAAATCCTTATCTATTTTTTGGTGCAAGAATGGTCGTTTTGAAGCCGCCCCACATTCCTGCGGTTCTTGGTAGAGATTAGAAGTATGCCATGGTAGTTTCATCAGTACTAAAGCTTGGATGACCCGTAGAAGTGAGTGACGTGGAGGGGAGCTAGTGTGGTCAATATTTTAATCATCCACCAAGAATAAGCGTAGCTGGATCTATCCAAGTGGGGATTCAACAAATATTGTCTCTTAACTATCCATAGGGTTGTGCATTTTATTGGAATCAAAACACTTTGCTTGGATCTTAAACATTGGAAAAAAACATTCAAACATGGTCATTAAATTTCAAACCCTTAGAGAAAGAAAATATCTTTGACAAAATCCAAGTGCTATTGCTTTCCCTAGGGATTCTATCCTTAGAGGCTTCTAAGCATTTTAATTTACATCACAATTTGCTCCCACTAAAGTCAACAATAGGAAAAAATTTCCTTAATTTCCACTAATGGACTTTGTGGGATGAGAATAAATTGGGACATTAGACATTTAGTTTGAAAACCTAATCAAGAGAGTGTTTGTGGTAAAAAGAAGTCATTAAGAAAAGATAAGAAAAAATTGGACCCCACACATGTGTTTTTCCAAATAATTTCCCAAAATATCAAAATCCAAAAACAAAAGTCCAAAGGTCTTAGTCAAAAAACTCGCAAGAAACGTTTGTCTATGCTTTACGAATTTAGAGAAAGATTGACCTTCAACTTTTACAAATGTGCATCAAGGAATAATCCAAATTTGTATTCATTTTACTATTCTCAAAATCCAAGTCTCTTTCAAATGTTTGAGTATCTCACATAGGAAGTACTAGCATGTTCTTCAACACCTTGGCCTAGTAAAAAAAGTCTCTCTAAGTCTTTAGGATCAAAATCAAAACACTCTCATCCATCCTCCAAACATCAAAAATCAAAATCATCTCACAAACTACTCTTGGAAATATTGAAAAAATCCTTTATGCTAAACTTTAGACAAATCCTTTAAAATCAAAATCCAAATCATCTTGTTTGACTAGGTGTGTGTAGATGAATCCTTCTTTGGACACTTAGTCAAATTATCGTCTTGTGGAAAAGTTTACTCTAGAACAACATCCAACCTCTTAGATTTTATGATTTCATTATCCAAACCAAATCCAATCAAAATCAAATCAATCCAAAATCAAAATCAAAATCCAAAATCATATAAGACATCAAGCCAAAGTCCTAAATTTTAGCATCCTCCTCAAGGTTTCCTAAGAGTTCCAATCATTCACCAATCATCCATCTTTCATTATCGCATCAACATCCTTTTGTTCCTTAATATCTTAGACTTTCTTTTTTGTACCTAAAGATTAGATCAATCCAAAGAGTTTGAGGTTCATCTCTTACATTCTTGAAAATTGATCCCTATTTTATGGTTCAAACTAGATCTCAACACAAGAGCATGGAAACGAACAAAGAAACATCAACTTTGAATGACTTGAGTCAAACTACTCCCAAAATAAATCCTACTGGATATAGCAATCCCATGCTCAATCTTCCTCCACTTCCACAAGATTCTAAAGAGGGAGGTCAAGTAGAAGACATCACCAACAATGTCTTAGGGATGACACAAGATGAAATTATTGAAATGGTCCAAAATCTTGAAACTCACAAAATTGTCAATACCATGATGAAGCTCATTCTCTCACAATACAAGCTAGAATTGGAAAAAGAATGGGCTAAACTCCCTTCCAACTATGATGTGATCACTCTTGTGGAGAAACCTCTTGGGATTATGCCTCCAATCTCATCCACACCTCCATTTCAAATCATCACTCAAAACATCCCCCAAATCACATCATCAATTGCTCCAACTCCACCAATTGTCAACAAGGGAAGCTCGTTGCTTCATGCACTTAAAACACATCCCCTTGTTAACAACCAAAATTTGGATGAAAACACCATCTTGGGTCAATCCATTCCTCAAAATTCGCTACACCCATATGTTCCGCTCACCTTTCATGACCCCAATGACCCATCCTCTTTTCACGCAACACTGGAATATCCTCTCAACACACTAACCTATCTCCCTATAACTTCACAAGGAGAAGGTGGGATATTTGGACTAGGGGGCATGTTTGACCCCTCATCATCATCATTTCCTCAAGGGAACACACCACCCTTTTTTCCATGATTTCCACCTTTGTCGTTAACATCTACACCACTCCTTGGTTTAGGGATTCCCCCTTTACCAACCATTAAATAACATAATCAAAGCAACCCCCTGGTCATAAATCAAAACATCATACCAAATCCTCTGATCTTGCCATTGATATCACAACAATAGGTGGCAACCATCCAAGCAACCCAAGCAATCACTACACTAGCCATAAATGTGGTCTCTCAAGGACAAAGCATATCAATTGCACCATCCACTACACAAATCCCCATCATCAGTACAATAGCACCCTTCATCACAACAAAAAACACCATTCTAAATCTGCCACCATCACCGCCACCAAGACCAAATGTGGCCAACCAATATAGCATCACATTACAAGAAGCTCAACAAGCCTATCAAAAGGCACTTCAGCAGTTCCAAGCTCAACAAGCACAAAACACACAAGTTGTAGAACAAGCTGCTCAACAAGCACAACCCGCTCAAGCAAGTCAAGCTGCACAACAAGCACAACAAGCACAATAAGCGCAGTAGGCTACCCAAGCTCAAGCTTTGTTGCAACAATAGCAAGCCACCCAAGCTGCCCCAAGTTGCACAAGTAGCCTAAGTAGCTCAAGTTGTACAAGCCGCACAAGCTGCACAGGCTGCACAAGTAGCCCAACAAGCATAGGCTCAATCACAAGCCCAATACCAAGCTTAGCAAGCACAAGCACAAGCTCAATACCAAACACAACTGCAAGCAACTCAGCAATGGGCATATCAGCAAGCCCTACAATAGTACCAAGCATAGCAAGACGTAGCCCAATTACTAGCCCAACAACAAGCGTTGTTGGCATAGCATCAACAAGACCAACAACAAGCATTGTTGGTACAATAGCAAAAATACCAACAACAAGCGTTGTTGGCACAACAGCAAATGCAGGCATATTAGCAAGCCTTGATCACACAATAGAGCTTGCAATGAACTCCCACCAACACACCCAACACTCCACCCATCACTCAAACATCTTGACCACCTCAAAACACATTCACTCCACCTCCCAATCCATAAGATGACGTGATGGCACAAATCAAATTTCTCTCATAGCAAGTTCTAGTGCCCCTATCCTTTCAATAGGAGGCTTGCAATGGTACCATTCCCAAAGGGGTTTGAAATCCCTAAATTCAACAAATATCATGGGACCAAAAACCCTAAAGATCACATCATGGAATTCCAAGTACATTGCATGGAGGTTGCATATGACAATACATATCTGATGTGGCTATTCCCTAAAAGTTTGGCTGGGCCTGCCATGGAATGGTTCTCTCACCTACCTCCTGGCATCAAAAAGTTTAAAGAGATTGTAGATGTATTCATAAAGAACTATGCATTCAACATTGGCATGGATGTTAGTCTAGAGGAACTATCTACTCTTAAACAAGCTAAGGGGGAATCATTCTCTTCCTTCTTGCAACAATGGCGATCCAAAGCCAACAAGAGAAAATGGACCATGCCAGAGGAACAACAAATTTGCACCATCATTGGAAATCTCGAGAAAACATTATCTTTCCATCTTAAAATGCAATGTATCACAACATACGACCATTTGATTCCCAAGGCGCTCAACATGGAATGAGCCCTTATTGCACAAGGGGGAACACCCACAGATCCAAAACATCAAGACAACCACCCATCCACCAGCTAGAACGAAAATCCTACAACGTGGGAAAAAAATAGAAATGTCACCAATGATTATGTGGTGGATGCCAAGGTCATAATTAATGCTCCAAAACAAAACACACAAACATACCAACAACTGCAAGGCAACAATTGAAACAACACGCAAGCCAACACAATATCACAACAACCACCCAACAATCAAGTCAACAATTTGAATAATCAAGGAGGAACACCTCTATGGAACAAATATCCCCCCAAGCAGAAATACACAACCCTAGGGGAACCAATTGAATCAGTCATGAAGAAACTGGTAAACGAGAATCTCACCAAAATTCCCACTTATGAGAACTATCAAGAACCCCAAGTAAAACCACCATGGTACAATGAAAACCACCTTTGTGATTTTCACAAAATCAAGGGGAATACAACATCCATTTGCATGAGGTTGAAAATTTTCATCCAGGACCTCATCGATGACAAGGTCATAAACATTGAACAACCAGCTAGAAATCAGGACCTTAAAATATACACGAATCTGATATCAGATCATAACAAAGGGAACAACCATGGAAAAGAAAAATATTCCAATGTGAACCATGTGTACAATCATGTTGTTGCATACCTAGATGAAATTTTCATTGTTATTAACATCAAGGGAGCCAAAGTTGATTATGGAGTCACCACATGTGGCAGAAAAGTTACCATTATTGGGTCATCGCAGCTACCTAGGGCATCCACCTCAAATCTAAGATTCATTCCTAATGGCTATAATGTCCTAGACCAACTGAAAAGAACCCCTGATCAAATCTCCATCATGGAGTTGTTGAAGATATCGCCCACACATAAAAAATCTTAGAGGAAGCATTGGCTACATCCACCATCTTCACAGATCTTGATGTTGACTAGTTCCAAGCTATGGTCAGACACATCACTACCCCAAGTCTCCTAACATTCTCTGATTAGGACTCTCCCACCCAACCATCTCACAATCGTGCACTCCACCTTGAAGTCCTGGTTCATAAAAACAAGGTCAAAATGGTCTTGGTGGATGGGGGTACGAGTCAAAATATTTTTTTCCTCAAACTAATAAAGAATCTAGGATTCTTAGAGGATGCCATTAAAAAGGGTAAGGGCATCACAATCAGAGCATATGATGATTAGGAAATAGTGTCTCAGGGCACTATTCAGCTCCCTATTCAAGTAGGGTCAACCATTATGGAAACAACATGTCAGGTCCTTGACCCTGAACTGCCTTATAACATCCTCCTGGGGCATCCATGGATCCATGGGATGCAATTTGATGCATCAACCTTCCATCAATGTGTCAAATTCCTATATCAAAATTAAGAGGTCATGATCTATGATGATCCCGAACCCTTTTCCTACTACAAGAACTGGAAGAAAAATACTATAAAATCCCCCAAGTTTCAAAGAATGATGAAGGCCCCACAACTCCATATGTAGACCCAGCTACATTAGCCTCCACTTCTGAGAAAAAGACACCCGCCATTCCTAATATATCTAAAATCAAGGTCATTATCCAAGACAATGGGTGTGGGGATTATAAAATGAAGAAAGTGCTTTCATCATAAGAGAGTTACCTCAATCTCCTATGTCTCATGGACAATCCCAACCAGATGAAACACCATCCCAAACCTTCAAAGAAGATCCTTCTAGATTCAGATGTTGGGGGGATCTAAGTTAGGAAATAGTAGATGAAAAAGGTATATCAATCTTGTTGTACCAAGATGAAAATCCTGCACCTGATCTTCCCATGGATGAGAGCAGCAAAGGATTACAAATGATGCTTGGTACGAGATATAATAGAAACAAGAAACTTGGAAAAAATGATAATGGGCTTCTAGTACCTCTCATTCTGGAGAAGCGTATGAGAAATATTGGCCTTAGATGTACCCCTCCAAAGGTGACCATACTTGGAAAAGGTCCCTCAGTTAGAAAGGTCAAAACTCCCCCTCAACTATCAGCATCTGCCCTTCAATTACCAGTATCCATAGGTCAAGTCATAGACAACTTTACCTTTGACATAACTGATATGTGTAGTAGTGATGAAGATCCCATAACTAATTTACCTATGCTTTTGGAGGATTCATCCCTTCTCATGATTAGTACCTTGTCCTTTGAGTCAGACCATCAAACCCATGAAATAAACCTAGTCTATCCCTAGCTCATCAATTACAACGGAGGACCAATTTTGGACACATTCAAAAATGATGAGGGCTCTCAAAATTCATGGGATTACAGGATATGATACTATACAGAGATCACAAGGCTGAGTTCAACATCATACTGGACACATAGGCTTATTATGGGGAAATGATTGAATCCTTCAGTCACAAAAGTGAAAATATGAGAATAATCTCTAGGTCTTTCAATGAAAACCATATTGTGGCACTCTCTAACCCAAAAATAGTAAAAATAAAGGACACATCCAATGGTGAAAACCTCTCTGAGGCACCGAAGGATGAAGGATTCAATCTTCCTCTTAGTGCAATTCATCAGGAGAATTCAATAGTCCTAGCAAAAATATGGAATCCAGTCAACCTGGGAACAAAGGAACTGCCACACAACATTCTATGCAGAGTCACTTCTAATAGAGGAGTAAGAACTCCTGGATGCATTCCTAAAATAAAGAAAGATAAACTTTGTGTAGACCTATGTCAGCATGCCTGGGCTTGATCCAGAGGTTTTGGTTCACCACCTAGTTGTGTATAATGAAGCAAAGCCAGTGAGACAAAAGCTAAGAAAAATGCATCCCCATATA
Organism: Sequoia sempervirens; assembly: GCA_007258455.2. Classification (NCBI taxonomy): domain Eukaryota; kingdom Viridiplantae; phylum Streptophyta; class Pinopsida; order Cupressales; family Cupressaceae; genus Sequoia; species Sequoia sempervirens. The sequence continues at coordinate 133,916 of VDFB02334108.1, read as the reverse complement.
GCATTATTGGTCAAAATGGAATTACAAAAGCTCCTAGATGCAGGATTCATATGGCCGATCAATTATCCTAAGTGGGTCTCCAATCTTGTACCTATTTCAAATCCCACTGGGGGCATCCCCATCAACATGTATTTTAGAGACCTTAACAAAGCATGTCCCAAGGATGGATTTCATCTTCCAAACATTGAAATGATTTTGGATATGATGGCAGGACATGAGATGTTATCATTGATGGATGGATTCTCAGACTACAACCAGATCATGATGGCAAAACATGACCAACATAAAATAGCCTTCACTTGTCCATGGGGGACATATTGCTGGAATATGATGCCATTCGGGTTGAAAAATGCAAGAGCTACCTATCAGAGGGCCATAACACTAATATTTCACAATATGATTCATAAAACCATGGAGGATTATGTGGATGATATATTGGCTAAATCAAAGAAATGTCGGGATCACATAGTGGCATTAAGCTCCATCTTTGATATGATAGAAAATTACAAGGTCCGACTAAATCCAAAGAAGTGTGTCTTCGAGGTACAATCAGGAAAACTCCTAGGGTACATTGTATCCATGAGAGGGATCGAGGTATATCCTACTAAGTTCAAGGAAATCCTTGAAATGGAGGCATCGAAAACATTGAAGCAGCTAAGAGGCCTACAAGGAAGACTCCAGTCCATCTGACGATTCATAGTGCAACTAGCAGACAAAACTATCCATTACTCTCATCTACTCCGCAAGGGGATAGAATACAATTGGGATGAGAATTGTGATAAGGCCTTCAACAAGATCAAGGAGTACTTACTCATGCCGCCAATTCCAAGAAAACCCTTGATCTTATACATATCGGAAACATCGGAAAATTTCAGTGCTCTCCTAGCAAAACATGATGAAAATGGGAAAGAGAGATCTATCTATTATATAGGAAAAACTTTGGTGGGACACGAGATGAACTATACATCCATCGAGAAAACTTGTTTGGTAGTCATGTTCACAGCACAGAAGTTCAGACATTATATGCTAGCATATCAAATAAAGCTCATTGCAAAGATAGACCAGCTCAAGTACCTGCTTTCTAAAGCAATACTCACGGGGCGAATGGCTAAATGTGTTATGATCTTGATAGAGCATGACACTCAGTATGTGGAATGGAAGGCCATTAAAGGAAAAGCAATCCTGGATCAGCTAGTGAAGGCACAGATATACTTAAAGAACCCACTTGTATCAGAATTCCCTGACGAATCAATCTTCAACCTAAGTGTAGTGGATCACTAGAAAATGTACTTTAATGAATCCTACACGCAACATGGGTCAGGAGAAGGGATCTTCTTTATCACTCCACAAGGGGATTGTATACCAAAATTAATACAAGGTGTCATTCCCTTGCACGAATAACATTGCATAATATGAGGCTCTGGTCATAGGGCTTATTGGCAAGAGACACTACACAAGTCATCAAGTGTTGTCATTGATGGAAACCCTAGTCAGTAATCCTATCCACACTTTAGTATTTGCTCATACCGGAAGTCAGATCAAAGATATGTGTTAACTATCAAAGCCAGAATAGAGCATCTGACAGAGTTGTGTTCATCGATTCATATGAAAATTCTTGTTATCATTTTGAGTTATGGATCTCAAGTAAGGTCTTTCGATGTATGAACTATGTTATCCTTGAATCATAGAGCCTCGTATTGATTGGTGTGCAAGTTAGAAGATCTGGTTTATCAATTTTCAATCTAACAGTGCAGAAAGGTTGACTAAGTGATTGTAGTGTGTTGTGGATCTTCGAGGAATAATTTTTGAAGGTGTTTCAGGTTTGAGGATATTGTTTTGGGTCCTCACTATCTTTTGGCTGACTGATTACTTCGCATTAATAATTGTTTATGGATTGAGCCAACAATTTGCACAAGTTTTATATTTTGTTGAAGCCAACATATGGTTGATGTAATCTCTTGTTGCGGATATATATAAGTGATTACTCATATCATTTTGAGGTGTATTGTGATGAGATGTGAAAGTTAGAAGGCTTATAGATCGATTGTGTGTAGTTTCACTTGTGTAGAATAAAGATTGGGATACGAATTGACGTAGAAAAAGTTTCAAGAGTAGAATCAAACAGAGTGTGAAGAATGCGATCAAAGTGCTTAACCAAAACTATACTCAGGCATTAGCAGATGCTATTTCATAGTTCATCCACTCTAGATTGTCTATCTATGATTGTAAGACAGTGAGTCTTCTTTTGGGCAGTAAGCCTTTTGTATTTGATCAGTGTGCCTGAATGCATGTGCATTCCCATTTGTAAACACTTATTTTGAGTATACTCATATTGTGGATTGGCCTTCCACCGTGGTTTTTCCCCTAACAGGGTTTCCACATAAAAATCCTTGTGTTATGTTGTTGTGGTTGATTGCTTTGTGTTCTTGCATCTTTCCTTTGGTTCAATGCCATAAGTGGTTTAAATATCAGGTTAGGAAAGTTAAATTTTGCAGAACACTGATTCACCCCCCCTCTCAGTGTTCCTTGATTCCAACAATTGGTATCATAACGTAGTTCCTTGGAAGAGGTTTAATAGCTTGGGGAAGATCTAGAAAATTGATTCAATGGATTCTAGTAGTATTAAACAACAACTTTTGGTGGCACTAGATGATCTTGATCAGTCCAAATCTGAAGTCTGGGAATTGCAAGCAAGCCTCATGAATGCTGAGAAATTCATTCAATCATTGAAAGACAAAATCAATTAGTCCAAAGAAAAGAGAAAGGAACTATGTGATCAGATCAAGCAGAAAGAGAGTAAAAGCATGGAAGATGAACAACTAAGTCAAGCCTTGAACGAAAAGACAGAAGAATGTGAAAAGCTCACCAGAGATAATGTTGTCCTAAAGCATGAGATGGAATCTATTGTGATGAGGATGACCAAGGAGATTGAAGACAAAAAGAAGAATGAAGAGAATCTTACTCAGTCCTTGAAAGAAAAATATGAAGAATGCAGTTGAATTACTGATGGATTCAATCAGTTGGAGCTTGAATTGCAACAATCTAAAAAAAATGAAGAAAAGCTTGAAAGACAGATTGTTACTCTTAGGGATAAACTTGCTACTAAAAATGAATACAAGGAGAAATTCAAGATTAGCTCAGCTAAGCTTGATGAATCGATTCAAAGTCAAAGGAATGGAAGTGACAAGCGAGGTCTTGGATATGAAAAATGAGAAAGCTTCGGATCTGGTCAAAGGAATTTTAGGTCAGGAAATTAGATGAAAAAATCTGGAAGGTATCCAGTAAGACAACCTAATGCACAAAAGTTCAATGGATTTTTTTTTTTGCAATAAATTTGGTCATATGGCTGCTCAATGTAGAAGAAGAATGAATTCAAGTGGTCCATCATTCTGAGGTCATTGTTACAATTGCAATAAGTATGGTCATAAGTCAATTGAATGTAGAAATATGTCAAAAAAAATTCCAATAGAAATGTTAGATGTTATTCCTGCAATAGATTTGGCCATATTGCTAACCTGCACTGGAATAACTGGTTTGGACACAAAAATGTTATGTGCTATAATTGCAACAAATCCAATCACATTGAAAAATTTTGTAGAAGCAGGAAGGGTCTGGTAAACAAAAGGAAAAATGTGCAGAAGGATGATAAGGGAAAAGGAAAACTTACTACAGATCAAATCAGGAATCAAATGAAGAAGACATGGGTGAAGAAGAGTGTTTCAGAAGCAGGAAATGGTTCAACACCAAAATCTAGTACTGGAAATTCCTCCGGGAATTAGTTTAAGGCCTCTCTCCTAGGGGGAGTTCTAAAGAAAATCTTTTAACCCCCTACCAGTAGTAGGTATTGGGATGTGGCAAATTGCAACAGTTGCATTGATGATCTACAGATGTTTTGGGATCTCTTGTGGAGGAAACATATGCAAAATTGAAGGTCCGTAGAAGAATTCTCTTTCACAATCTATGAAAATAGGGTATCCGGGAGACCTAGGGAAAAAGAATTTATTGCGTTAAAAATTTAGGTGGGTATGTGCAGGATCATCATGGAAAAAACAGGCCCTTAAGTGGCAAAAAAATTAGAAAAATCAGAGTTAGGCAACTTGACATAAAAATTTGAGTAAGTTATCTATATTATTTCAAAAATATGTAAGAATAGAATTTGTAGAAAATTGAATGGAGTTTCTAAACTACTTGGTTTATTTAGAAAAAACAAAAATCTATTTGGTAAAAATTTGAAATTTCAATGCAAAAGTAATTTAAATTTCAAGGAAACAATAAGAAGTAGGTGTTTGTTTGACCACCCTAACCACAATAAAATGATAATATTTTTTTATAAGATTTTAGATATAAGTAGAGGACTCCATGTCTCAATGTGATGCATATTTTTGTAATTTTTCCAACTAAATAATTAATTATGATTTTTTATTACAACTTTTAAAAAAAAATAAAACTCGTATGTCTAACCACCTTAACTTGTCTCATGAAATTCATTTTTTTATTTTTCAATCCTATATTATGTGAAACATAGAATGTGATGCATGTTTTGGATTCAAAAATGTGATACCGTTTTGAAAGCTATATATGTTTTTCAATCACTATCAATCAAGACTTTAGTCAGAATTCAAATAGAAAATGAATAATAATTATTTATTAAATTCAAAGTAAAGCATAATTTATATTGGTGGAAAGCTGAGAATCTCCTTTAAAAATCTTTTTCATTTCATCAATTTTGGGTAAAAAAAAATCATCAACCACATACCCATCATATCGCCACTTTTTGGCCCATCATGATCTTGCACATACCCAGGTGTGCAAATGATAAAAGGTTGATTTTATTCCTCATTTGTCACATTGTATTTTCAAAAGAAGTTTGGAGATATTTGCAAGTGAATTTGGGTGAAGATATAAGTCTGAAGGTGATTCAGTGATCAAACCCCAATCCGAAGAAAGGTATTTATTTGCAAAACTTGTGAACTTGACAATTCTGGAAATGGTTGCTCTGTTGATTGTTGATATTGAGGTTAGACCCCACCCAAAATTCAAATGGCACCCATTCAAATATATTGAGATAGAATCATTAGGTGCATTTTCTTTTGCTTCATATGTTGTTTTGCATATTGAAGATATTAGGGCATATGTTCATGCAAATTTTGAGGATTTAGGAAGCTCACAGTTGTTAAATTTTTTCTCAAATCACATTGTTGGAGAAGTTCTTTGTGTAAGGCCTAAATTCAAAACTTTGGAGGAGAAGAAGTTCACTCAAATTGTGAAATTTCCCGTGATCGACAAAAATGAATGGGTTCAATACATATTGAGTCGAGTGCATGCCGAGTTCATGTGGTTAAGTCATCCCTTCAAGATCACAAAGGAAGCTATAAGGATTGTTACTGGTCTAAATTCATTTGGTGAGTTGCCAACATTGAAATCTGTGAAGAACCAAATAGTCATTTAGGCAACCAATTCAATTTTTGACAAAAGATCCATGACAATTAATGACATCATTGAAGTGGATGTAAGATTCCTCTATGGTTATTGGATATAAGATCTATCACTCCAATCGGGATAACTTTGTATCTGGTACTACAATCTATGCATCTTATCAAATGGTTAAGGAAAATGCAGAATATGATCTATGTGAATTACTCTGGGGCCAACTAATTGAAAATCTTGGAAAAATCAAGAAAGCTAAGAAGAACTCTTTCAAGTTGTTGGTTGTTTTCACAACTAACCAGCAGGTCTGAGCAAGCACCTATGAGCTTGCCACACTCAATGCTTGTATGCTTGCTAGACAAGTGGCCAACTAACGAGATGCAATACCTAGTTATTGCATTCTCCTTCACTTTGGGCTCTGCAAGACCCAGGAGGGTGTTCCTTAAGCACACTATGAGATTTCTTGTAAGCAACCAGTGCATACTCTTACAAGACTTCAAATAAAACTAAGCAGATGCATTCTCGGGCATGGTTAAAGTGTACACACTCATCAAAGAGATGGAAAATCATTGGATAAGAAAGACAAATTAACAGAGAATGAAACTCAACACAAATATCATTCATGAAATAGGAAAAATTAACTTAAATGAATGTTCTTAAGCAAGATAACTGAAACCCTAAAGACAAATAGCATATATAAGATCAGTGCCAATATCCATTGGGATAGGAGTCAAGACAATCTGAAAATAGAAGGAATGATTACTTGGACAAATAAAGCCTATGTGAAACTAACCTTATTAATCCCACAGCTAGTGATCAGATCTTAAAGACTACTTATCAAATCCTTCAATCATACATATAAATTTTTGAGATGATGAAAGCAATTTAACCTGTTCCTTGAACATGAGCTATTATCAAAACAGACAATGCAAGAAAGTATTACAAAGGCTAATGGAATGATCCTTGATTAGTTTCATTAACAATTCAAATGTACAATCCAAAGGAGAGACTCAAAGACCTAAACAAATACATTCAGGTTCTGGTATGCATCCAAGAACCTTACAATTTACAGACTGTAACCCTAGACCTCAAAATTTGGTAAAAACCTGACTCTGTGACTTAGTGCTCTTTTAGTTTTGATTTCAGTATCTGGCCGAAGACCTTTACAAATGATTCAGACATTCCTTTTAAACATTTCAGGGATCACCATCCAGCTCAGAGCCACATCAACATGCCACGTCAGACCCCAACTGCATTGTGACCAATCAAAACACTCGCTGTGACCTTCAACAACTTCTCAGGTCTTATAAATTCCATTGGTCGGGTTGCTGCAGGAAAGACATTCCCACACGAATGAAGCCAGACAATCAATGTCAAATCCGCCGCTGAATCCGAGCGTCTAGACTCGAGCCATGCCATCCTTGTCCTAGAGTCTTCGCCATGAATGTTGGCTCAGCGGATCCAGCGACCCTCCATCTGTCGCCATGAATGCTCCAGGCCTTCACGTGCGAACATAACAGAAACCCTGAAACACGTGAAATTAAATCTAGGCCATCGATCATCCATGATCAGATGACCGCCTTTTAAATCTCCATTAGCCACTGAAGTAGGCTACCACTGTCGGCAAGACATAAAGAGGTTGGGGAGACCACAGGCTAAGAATCATATGTTGCATCGAATGCTCATCATAGTCAGAAAGAGTTGGCCGGGTCGGCCAGACATCATGGCGAAGATACCACGGTCGAAGGGAATCACACCGAAGGGTTAACATAATCGGCAAGACAAGCCGGGGTCAGGGAGAGATCTCCCCGAAGAAAATAACTCTCATCGACGAGCCTTTGAAAGAAACCCCTTATGAGATGTCGCTATGACTTTATGTTTCTTTCACCGATGTAACCTTCTCCCTTATGAATGTCGCTATAGTCCGAGGTCATCGGTGAGATGTCATATAGATCATGGAATTATACCGAAAACCCACCTCATTCTTTATATGTCGCTGAGACTTATGACCTTCTATACCGATGCCCCCGCATTCACTCACTGTCGGTGTAGCTTATTGCTCTCAGGGAGACCCTTTGTAGATATCACATTGCTTTGCTAAAAACTTTGAGCCATAATGTATCACCAAGACACCGCCATCCCTACACCGAAAAAACTCTCATGTCATTATAACATTCAACCTTCGGCGAGACGTTATGTAGATAATTCCTTGCTTCACCGAAAATCATCCAAGGTCATTCACATTTGCCATGACAAAATGGGTCTCTTGCCGACAGAGTCCACCTATCGCCATAACATGAAAACCTCGGTGAGATGCTATGTAGAGTGAAAAGTTATGCCGAAAAAACCGAGCATGTTAGGTCACCGAGAGAAGGGAGAACTCCTGCTGAGTGCCACTTTAAATCATGTCGGCAAGACCCAACCCCTTCGCCAAGACCTCCCGCCGCAATACAAAACATATGCTGATAGAATACAAAATACACCTGTCATCGAGACATCAGAAACTTGGCAAGAGGCTAGCTCGATAGCTAGAAGATACACCGATAAGGGTTCCCGCCATTGCCACAACAAGAGGAATGTCTCGCCAACAACCTGCAACAAAGAATAGTGGAACATACACAGGTCGGGGAGACAATTGGGTACCTATGCCAACATGAACTAGAATGAAAAATATGCATGACACAATGGATTCAAATGGATCACACGACAGAATATGAGTGAGGCAATATGAGGAAGGGAAAATATGCTAATGACAAGGGCTCAATTTGAACACCCATGGATGCAATTGACTGAAAATTTGCAAAAAAAATTAGTTCTAACAGAACCAGAGGGAGAAACACCCACCAGAAGTGAATTCAAACATGCTGAGCTCAACCCTTGTGGGAGCCCACTTGTCCCACGTTCCAAAATGAGAAACACCCCATAGCTAAAGTTTTATCATGAAAAACCAGAGTACACAACTAGACAATGAGAGAACCAGAAATGGCACTAACACAAGTATGGTAATCTCAAACCACTTTATGAATGGTATGGCACCTTTGATAGTGTCAGTCAGAGAACTCTTGATGAAGCCATAATAAAGTACTTGAATAATTTCAATATGACTCTCATAGAAATAATGTCTGAGTTACCTAAAGGGTTATATGAAGTCTTGGAAATGAGGAGAGTAAATGTAAGAACTGAAGAAGAAAAAATGAGAGAATGCATACTTGTCAATCTGTGTCTAGTAATTTCAATAGAATAAATGAAGAAGATCCTCAATGATGTAAAAATTGATTTTAAAACCAAAACAAGGGTGAATAAGCTTATGATTAGGCAAACTGAGGAAGTTGCAAAAGATACTGAGAAAATTCTTAGCAAGTTCTGATGAAGAACAGATATAATATTGCTTCTAAAGAAATTCATGATGAAAATACTCCATCTATTCCAGAAATTGAAGAAGGGAAAGAAGACACATTTGAGGACACTCAGAATCCTCTAGACATGCAAGATACTGAAATTCCCATGGAGACTGAAGCTCCTAAAGATATGTCAGTTGAAACAAAGCAAGAATCTTTGGTTGAAGAGAAGAAGGCTGAGGTAAAGGAAGTTGTTGTGGAAGCAAGAGACACTACAAAGGAAGTAAAGGAGTTTTTAGAAGAACAACAGGAGTTTGACCCTAAATTGGTTAAAATTCCTATCAACTTGGCCACTTTATATCCTATTCAAAAGCTAAAGGTAGCATCATTTTCTCAGGCCAAGGCAAGGGAGGAGATACTAAAATCTCACATTGAGGATAGTAAGTTGCTAAGTCTTGCATCCAGTATCTTGGAGAAGATCATGCCTACATATGTCAAGGATTCATTTGATTCTTCCTCTGGTCAGCTAAAGAAAATTATCAACTCTGTAAGTACTCACTTTGAGTCTCTTGAAAAGTTAGCTGAGGATAAGGTTCAAAAATAATTTGATGCAAACAGGCTCAGTAGATTGAAGGGTATGATTGCTAATGATAAATATTTGTTAGCTACCTATGTAAAGAACATTCAAGGTGAATTGTCTAAGGGTGGAAATATCTACAAGTCATGCTTATCTTTGTCTAAATTCACTAAGGTCACTGAGAAGAAAATTAATGAGTATGAGAAATAGTTAGAAGATATTTCTTAAGCCTTTGATCCTCTAACCATTTCTTTGAGTAAGCAAGAAGGTAAAGTCATATCCCTACTTGACAAAATTAAAAGTTTGAAGTATGAAAAAGATAGAATTGTTGAAAGGGTATGTGAGCTGAGAGGACTAATTGCTCCAAAAATGGAGACAATTCTTAGTGCATTGAAGGAAGCACAAGATGCTATGGTTGTTAGTGATCCAGAAAATCTTGAGTCAGCAGAGATGCAATCCTATCTATTATGTGGTCACATGACTATTTTGGAGAGTCTTAAAAAGGGTTGGGACACTAGTTTAAGTATGTTGAAGAGAAATTTTACAAATATATTCAAGTTCATGTAAGTTAGTAAAGCATGTATGTACATATGTAGTTTTTTTATAGCAATTTTGTATGATTTTTGGTATGAAAATTCCCGTCTTTATCATTGAAGTCAAAGGGGGAGTGTGGGACAATGAAAAATGCCTTTTTCATCTCAAGGGGAGTTGTGTTTTGAATTTTTGAGGATTACAGTGTAATTCATGTTGGTACCAGTTTCGACACTTAGTCATTTTTCACTAAGTGTTGCCATCAATGCCAAAGGGGGAGATTGTTGGAAAGATACACTACACAAGTCATCAAGTGTTTTCATTGATGGCAACCCTAGTCACTAATCCTATCTACACTTTAGTATTTGCTTGTACCAGAAGTCAAATCAAAGATATGTGTTAACTGTCAAAGCTACAATAGAGCATACGACATAGTTGTGTTCATCGATTCATATGAAAATTCCTATTATCATTTTGAGTTATGGATCTCAGGGAAGTTATTTCGATGTATGAACTATATTATCCTTGAATCGCATAGCCTCGTATTGATTGGTGTGCAAGTTAGAAGATCTGATTTATCAATTTTTAGTCTAACAGTGCAAAAAGGCTGACTAAGTGATTGTAGCTTGTTGTGGATCTTCATGGAATAATTTTTGAAGGTCTTTCATGTTTGAGGATATTGTTTTGGGTCCTCACTATGTTGTGCCCGACTTTGAAATTAGTTCGCATTAATAATTGCTTATGGATTGATCTGATAGTTTCCACAAGTTTTATATTTTGTTGAAGCTGACATATGGTTGATGCAATCTCTTGTTACGAATATATATAAGAGATTACTCATATCATTTTGAGGTGTATTGCAATGATATGTGAAATTTAGAAGGATTATAGATAGATTGTACATAGTTTCACTTGAGCAGAATAAAGATTGGGATTCGAATTGAGGCAGACAAAGTTTCAAGAGCAGAATCAGACAGAGTGTGAAGAATGCGATTAAAATGCTTAACCATAACTATACTTAGGAATTAGCAGATGCTATTTCATATTTCATCCACTCCAGATTGTATATCTATGATTGTAATAAAATGATTCTTCTTTTTGGCAGTAAGCCTTTCATATTTGAGCAGTGAGCTCTAGGCAGTGTGCCTGAATGCATGTGCATTCCCATTTGTAAACACTTATTTTGAGTATACTCATATTGTGGATTGGCCTTCCACTGTGGTTTTTCCCCTAATAGGGTTTCCACATAAAAATCCTTGTGTTATGGTGTTGTGGTTGATTTCTTTATGTTCTTGCATCTTTCTTTTGGTTCAATTCTATAAGTGGTTTAAAGATCAGGTTAGTAAAGTTAAATTTTGCAAAACATTGATTCACTCCCCCTCTCAGTGTTCCTTGATTCCAACAGGGCTAAGGATTGCAGTGCAATGGTAGATAAAGGTACTTAAGGTCTACAGAGAATCACACCTCATAATCAACCAAGTGAACTATGAGTATCAAACAAAGGACGACAAGTTGACTCCCTACAAGAAACTGGTCGAAAGCCTCAAGGAGTTCTTCATCGATATCACATTTGAGCAACTACCAAGAGAAAAGAATAGAGCATTGGATGCCCTAGAAACAATTGGGTCGCTATTGGATATCCCACAAAATTTCCCAAAGCAATAATTCCCCGTAGAGCAACTTCTCGTACCAGCATTTGAGGTACCAGAGTTTGAATTTATGTGTGAAATTGTTGGTCACAGTGATCTCTTGTACCATGATATATACACATATTTGAGAATAGGATTCCTCCCCGTCGACATAACCTAGAACCTCAAAAGAGCCTTTGTCAAAAATTCATCTCGTTTTGTCATCCTAGGAGATACCCTATACCATCGAAGTGTTGAAGGAACCCTCTTATGTTGCCTAAATTCTAAGGAAGATTTGACCACTTTAACCAAGGTATATAACAGAATTTTTGGTTCACATTCAAGCAGTATGACCTTGGACAAGAAACTGCTGAGGACAGGGTACTATTGTCCTACAATGGAAAGAGAAGCACACAATTATGTCAAAAGGTTTTTGCAATGTCAACAACATGGGGATCTTATCCATCCACCAGCTCAAGACCTCCACCCGATTGTCACACCTTGGCCCTTTTCATAATGGGGGCTCGATCTCGTTGGAAAAATTACCCCCACCTCATCTAGTGGACATAAGTTCATCATCACTGCCACTAAGTACTTCACGAAGTGGGTGGAAGCCATCCCCATGACCTATATCATAGGAAAGTAGATATCCAAGTTCATCCTGAATTACCTAATTTGTTAGTATGGTTTCCCTCAAGCCATTATCTCAGATAATGGGACACCTTTCAAGAACCAAGATGTTCGTGACCTATTCCAAAGTTCAAAATCCAACATCATTTTTCTACTTTGTACTATCCTCAAGGAAACTACCAAGCTAAGGCTACAAATAAGACCATCTTGAAAATCCTTCAGAAAAAAATCAATGACACTGGTCATGATTGGCATCTATAGCTGAATCCCACCCTATGGGCCTACCAAACAAGCATCTGCACACAAAAAATTTCCACCCCATTCTCCCTGGTCTATGGGTCAAAAACATACTCCCTATATAGATCGAGCACCATCTCTGAGAATATCATTGCAAAACCTCATCATAGATGAAGAATACTGAGTATCATCACTGGATGAGTGGCGTAGGGATGTCTTAAACCATTTTCAAGTCTACCAAAACCAAATCAAGCGGAATTACAACAAGAAGATCAAGATTCAAACTTTCCAAGTAAGAGAGCTGGTGCAGAAGGAGAATCAGAAGAATGTTCCAAATTTGAATAGCAAGGGAAAGTTTGAACCCAATTGGTTGGGTCTCTTCATCATCACAGCAAGCTACAAATCATGTGCATATTAGTTATCAACACTGGAATGGGAACCTTTGTAGGAACCCATGAATAGCTCTCATCTCAAAAAGTTTTATGCCTAATCTTTCAAGGTATGAAGCCAAAAAAACAAAAAATGAGAAAATGTCCTAAAAAAATGGTCACCCTGATGAAAACCTAGAAAAAAAGCGTCTTGGTGACAAAAAAAAATCAAAAATACAAAAAATCCAAACAAATTAGAAAAAATATTAAAAATAGTAAAGAGAAAAATTGTCCTCTAGTGAAAACTAGTTTGGTGGCACTTTGGGCAAGTACCTTGGTGAAAACTTGGAAAGCAAGCACCTTGTGTAAATAAGCACTTTCCATCCACCAGGATCTCCTCGGCTTGTTCTACATCATCCGTCCATCATGCTTCCGTCTTCCATCTATCTCCTTTCATCATCCATTCATGTTTGTGTCATAGCTTGGTCATGTGTTTGTGTCATGATCCCTCCTAGTACTACTCGGCCTATTCTCAAGGTCAATTTGTCCTACCTATATCAGAGTAGTCTATTGCATCACGCCGGGGTCATGTTCTCATCGGATCAGATTCATGTATGTTCTTGAAGTCTTCTCTAAATCAGAAAATCCAAAAACATCAAAAAATCAAAAAAATCAAAAAACATTCATAAAATCAGAAAATCCCAAAACATTCAAAACATTCAAAATCCAAAAACTAATCAAAAACAGAGTCGTCTTGTTGAACTATAGGTCTCTAAGATCTGAACATAGGCAAGTTTGATCTTTGCTCATCCCCTAAGGCACTTAGGTCAATCCTTTAGGAGTCTATCATAATAAACTTGCAATCCATTTGTTCATATCTCATCAATAATCAAGTTTGTGTTAGTTGAACTATGTGGTCTTTGCGTGTATAACGTAGGCAAGGCTAATCTTTGATTAGCCCCCAAGGCCCCTAGGATAGGTCTTTAGGTTAGTCTCTTGGTCAAAACCTCAAAAAACACAAAAACATTAGAAAATTTGAAAATCAAAACATTTGTAAAACATCTTGAAAATACCAAAAATAGCCTGAAAACATTTCAAAAAAATCCAAATATTTGAAAAAAATCCATCCATCCCCATCTCGCTTTCACCTACAATAAACCTTCACTCACAATAAATCATCATCACCCTCAACCTTTGGTGAAACAATTGGAAACAAGTCTAGCAGATTGAAAGTGAAAACTCAAGCATCGAGGTCTCAAGTCTAGGTCAGTAGGTAAACAAGTTGTTCAACTCTTGATATTAATAGCCCATCATCCAATTTGTCCCAAATCATCTAATAACATCATGTCCTAGGATGCATCCTTCCTACAATAGACATCAACATCAGGCATCATCGTAGTTTAGTCTTGGCTAGCAGTATGAAGAACATTAGCTTGTTTTCTCAATTTATCTTTGTCTTTTGGCTTATCTCATTGCAATCATTCCAATGATCTCTCAATGATGTCCAAACAAAAGGATTTATAGAGAAAGAAATGGGGCAACGATCATTATCATTTTATCTTGTGTGCTTGTTGGATATTCTTTTAATATAACCTAGGTCATGCATGCTTTGTTTGGGTGTAGGGAGGGTGTTTTAGGTGTCTTGTTGACCACATAGGAAGGATTTCCTTTCTATTTTTTGGTCTGAGATGTTTGAAATATTTGAAATGCATTTTAAATAAGGGTCCATGTGTCAGGTGTGAACAGGAGTACTCCTATCTGATTGTCGAGTCAAAGTCCATCACACTAGGTACAACGCCATCCTGGTTCTTTATACCTTGATGCATCGTACCTATGTTTGTTATCAAACATAAGGTAAATAGCCCTTTTAAAGTCTCAATTATTGGTAAGCAAATCATCATCATCATCATTATCATCTCTAATAAGTTGTCTTGTTGGATTCTCTTATTTTCTTTTGTCCTCTTTATGCGCTAACAACGTACCATGACTGTTAAATCAAAATCATCACTAATGCATCCATTTTGCATCCACAAACCATCAACAGACTACATAGCATATTATATCATGTAGGAAATATTGATCATCTCACATGCATTACATTTCATCATTGCATAATATAGATTGGTTATTCCAAGCATCTCATAAACCATACATTTGCATACATTACATAAACATAAAAGCATCATCACATAGGCATTATTAAATCATATCATATACATCATCAGAACCTCCATTGCATAATCACATAGGCATCATCATATGTATCATAACATTATAACATAGGCATCATCATATCATCCATATATACATCATCACATTATCCATTTGCATCATCGCATAAGCATAATCATATCATTCATCTGCATCATCACATAGGTGTCATAATAAAAACATCATCACATCATATTGCGTGCATCATGTCATCCATACATATTGGAAAATGTACTAAAAAAGAAAAAAGTGTATCTCATACATTTCATAATCATAGCACATAACATCTTCATCTATATAGATCTATTAGTCTAAGCATTTTAAATCATTTTCATATCATAACATTTGCAATCACATATGTTGCAACATGAGGGCAGACAACTAAGAAGGGGGGGGTGAATCAGTTGTCCCAAAAATTTAAACTTATCAAACTTATTAACCTTATTCTCAAATCTAATCAATAACCATGAAAGCATAATTCAACAACACATTAGAAACACACATAACACCAATATTTTTTTATGTGGAAACCCTATTAGGGGAAAAACCATGGTGGAGGTTAGTCCACAAGATTATACCCTATTAAAAGTATAAAAGAAATGTGAATGGGGCATGCACATGCATTCAGGCACACTACCTAGAACTCATTTCTCAATTACAAAAGGAAGACTTGATGTCTTACAAAAATATTTGGATTACATCCACAAGATTTTGAACTAAGAAAATAGCATCTGCTAATGCCTGATTACAGTTTTGGTTAAGCACATGAAAACTTCTTCACACTCTGGTCACTCTTCTTCACACTTTTCTTCTTCCTTCGAATGATTAGGACATTATTCACACATCTCATACACATGCATCTTCCTTCAAATGGAATAAACAATCACTTATATATCTATATATATATAGATATATCTGCAACAAGAGATTACATCACTACATGTCATCCTCAACAAAATAATAGAACATGTGCAAACTACCGGCCCAAAACAATAAATAATTTTCAATGTGAATTTCCCAATGTTGGCCACAACATAATGAAGACCCAAAACAAAATACTCAAACACAAAAACACAAAAACAATTATTCCTCGAAGATCCACAATAAGCTACAACACCCTGTCCACCAAGAACATGAAAAACATGAACACGCAAGAGAAAATATCCAATTGCGAGCACAACGATCAATGTGAACGTGTAACACAGATAGAGGACAATATAGAAACATCCACAAACATCATGAATCACTAGAGAAGCATCCACAACAACTAAACTTACTAGAATCACATCATCTTCATTCAGGAACACCAACTGAAGCAACAAAAATATTAGAACATAATTGGTCATAACTCGATCAAATCTTCACGCATATCTATGAAAGTTAACGTGGATAAACTAGATATACTCAAAAAAAAACCCTTTAATCCACAATCCCTGATCGTCAATGTATTGAGCTCACCAATAGACTAAACTTTGCTTCACCACTGACAACCTACAACTTATTTCATTATAATTTTCTCAATATCCTTAACATATATAGCCTCTAATTACTTCAAGTCCAATAGTGTTGACATCAATGACAACCACATATCAGCGACACAACCACAACATCCAACAATCTCCCCCTTTGGCATTGATGGAAACACATGATGTGAAAAACATCATCAACGCAACTATCTTTAGCACTTACTCCCCCTTAGGTTCTAACTCTTTTCTCCTCAACTCTTTCACATGACTCTTCTCCCCACGTGACTCTTCTCCCTAGATAATTCACAATTTTTTACATGACTCTTCTCCCCCTTTGACATCAATGACAAAGATCTCTTTTCTCCACACAAGCTTTGAACCACATATTTGAACATCTGACTACTCCCCCTGAGTATCAACCACCACAACATCAATTCAGATCAAGATATGACTATGAAATACATGGATTGATGCAATTCAATGCATCTTAGTTCTGATTAGGAGGGGTAATCACCCATAGCTTCCCTCTGAGATACTCAAAATTATCCTTAGGAAACAGTTTGGTAAAGATATCTACAATCTATTCCTTAGTAGGAACATACTCCAATCTAACTTCCTTTTCACTCACCTTCTCTCTCAAAAAGTGAAACTTGATAGATATATGCTTGTTCTTTGAATGCAACACCGGATTCTTAGAAATGTTAATTGCACTTGAATTATCATAGAATATAGCAATAGGTTCATCATACACAACTCTGATATCTTTCAACATCTACTTCATCCACAATACTTGAGTACAATTATTAGCAGCAACAATGTATTCTACCTCTACAATAGATAAAGAAATGGTATTTTGTTTCTTACTTAACCATGAAATCAGCTTCTTACCCAAGAAAAATGTGCCACCACTTGTACTCTTTTTTTCATTCACATCACCTACCCAATCAACATCAGTAAAGGCACTCAAAGTAAGATCATCATCTTTAGGATACCACAGCCCAAAATCAAGTGTCCCCTTCAAGTATCTAAAAATCCTCTTCACAGATGTCACAAGAGATTCCTTAGGATCAGCTTGAAATCTTTTAACAATGAATACAACATTCATGATATCAAGTCTAGTTTGAGTCAAATAAAGCAATCCACCAATCATCAATATGTATCTAGTTTGATTTTCTTTCGAAGAATCATCATCTTGTGTCAACTTGCATCCAATCACCATAGGTGTACCAACTGGCCTTGAATCTTCCATACCAAACTTCTTTAGCAATTCTTTCACATACTTGGACTGAGATATGAAGATCCCTTTATCTAACTGAGTAATTTTCAATCCCAAAAATAATTTCATCTCTCCAATTATAGACATCTCAAACTCATTCTACTTCTCATTAGCAAACTTCATGCAAAAACCATCATCTCCTCCAAAAATTATATCATCAACAAAGACTTCAACAATCAAATCTTTATCATGAGCAATCTTGAAATACAGATTACTATCAACGGTACCTTTATTAAATCCAAGCTTCAACAAATACTTGTCCAATCTGGCATACCATGCTCTTGGGGCTTGCTTAAGTCCACACAATGCTTTCTTCAACTAGAAAACCATATATCCCTGATCAGTCAATTGAAATGCATCAAGTTGCTCAACATACACTTCTTCCAATTCGCCATTTAGAGATGCTGACTTGACATCCATCTAATAAATCTTGTAGTTTTTGTAAGCAGCATAAGCAAGAAATAGTCTCATAGCTTCAATCCTAGCAACAAGAGAAAAAGTTTCTTCAAAGTCAATTCCTTCCATCTGAGAATATCCTTTGCACACCAGTCTTGATTTGTTTCTAACAACTTCACCTTGCTCATTCAGCTTGTTTCTAAAGACCCATTTAGTTTCAATTACATTTTTTCCTTAGGTCTAGGAACAAGAATCCATGTATTACTCTTCAATTTTTTGTAGTTCTTTCATTTCTTTCACCCAATGTTCATCATTGCATGCTTCATTGACACTATTGGGCTCAGTCTTTGAAATCAAATAGTATTCTTCTACAATTTTTCTCCTAGTCTGAGCACCTTTGCTCTTATCACCTATAATCTGATCTTCTGAATGATTTAGTCTTACATAACTTGGAGTCTTAGGATGTTCTTGAATTTTTGGCTCTGGTGATCTCTCTTCTGCACTTTCACTAGTTCCTTCCATTTGATTTTCTTGATTCACCAGAATGATCTAAACTTGATTTTTAGTCTACACTTTCTTTCCTATGACCGAACTATTATTCTGATCATTTGAATCATATTTTCAAGTTATGGATGGTCTAGCTATATATTCATCAACCTTGACATTATCACTTTCAATTACTTTCCTCAATCTCTTGTCGTAGCACCAGTAGGCCTTACTTTTAGTAGAATAACCAAGAAAGTTTCCTTCATCACTTCTAGCACCAAACTTTCCTATATCTTCATCTCTTTTGATATAGCATTTACTCCAAAAGATTTTGAAATATCTAACAGTAGGCTTATGACCAGACCATAGCTCAAAAGGGATCTTACCAATATCACCTTTGATTTGTACCCAGTTGAGAGTGTCAATAGCAGTACTCATAGTTTCTCTCCAATAGATATGAGGAACATTTCCTTCCAGTATCATAGTCCTAGCAGCATCTTGAAATGTCTTATTCTTCCTTTCCACAACTCCATTTTGCTAAGTGGTCCACAAGGAAAATAATTGTCTCTTTATCCCATGCTCTTCACAAAAATAATTAAACTCATGGGAAGTGAATTCACCTCCTCTATCTGATCTCAAACATTTAATCTTTAGACCTATCTCTTTCTCAACCATAGCCTTAAAAATCTTGAATTTCTCTAGAGCTTCATATTTTTCCCTTAAGAAAGTAACCCACATCAATCTAGAGTAATCATCAATAAGTAGCATGAAGTACTTGTCTCCTTGTAAACTTCTAACTCTAGAAGGACCACACAAATTAGTATGAACAAGCTCCAACACTTTATTTGAAAAATGTTGTTTTCTCCAAAATGAAATTCTATTTTTCTTCCCTAACTAACATTCCTTGCATATAGTATTAGTAGGCTTTACCAACTTAGGAAGACCTCTCACTACCTGAATAGAGCTTATCCTGATAATATTTTCAAAGTTTACATGACACATTCTCTTATGCCACAACCAACTTTCATCAACTTGAGCAAACAGGGAAATTTTACCAGTAACATTCAGGTGAAATATATTACCTTTTGTTTTTGTACCTGAAGCAACCACATTTTCGAAACTCTCCAATATTCTGCACTTTCCATTCTTGAATTGAAGATTGTATCCCTTGTCAACCATCTGTCCAACACTCAAGATATTATGCTTCAAACCTTCCACATATAGAACATCATCAATATTATTCTTACCATCAAGACAAATTCATCCTCTTCCATGGATTACACCTACTTTGTCATCACCAAAGCTTACAACACTACCATCATGCTTTTCCAGGCTCACAAATTTTCTTTTATCACCTGCCATGTGATGAGAGCATCCATTTTCAATCACCCGTTCATCTTTCTCTTCAACTCAAGCAACTAGGGCTTTCTCCACATTTGAGCAACTATCAGATTCATTAGGGGCTGGATCATTTTCCTTGATAGAAATAAATACCCATTCATCTTCACTACATTCCCTTTATCAGATTCATAAGTTGTCACACCTTCATCAACAGCATAATAAAACTTTATTTGGAATCTAGGTTTATTAGGTCTTGGCTTAGGAACTCTTTCTAGACACCTTGATGCAAAATGACCTATCTTATTTCAAGAAAAAAAATTAATAGGTAATTTCCCTTTATACTTACATTCTCCTCTAGCTTCCCTTTTGACAATAAGTGCTTCAAGCTCCTCTAGTTTTCTCTCCTCTTATTCAATCTCTCTCATTTCTTCCTCATACTTGAATATCTTTCTAGAAGAACTTTCTCCCAGATCATATCTCTATTTATATTTTCTAGAGGTAGTAGTCTTGAATACATATTCTATCTTAGGAAGAGCATCACCAAACTCACTCAACTCAAAAGTTGTAAGCTTACCAATCAACATGTCTCTGGTTACATTTGTTACAGTATGGAGCTCCTCAATACTAGTAGCTTTGAATTTGTATGCAATAGGAAAGGATCTAAGCACTTTAGCAACAATCTCTTATTCTTCCAAGTGTCCACTAGCACATCTGATACTGCACATAAGTTCATTCACTCTTTTCATGAAAGCATTAATGTTCTCATCATGACCCATTCTCAACATTTCATATTTCCCTTTCAAAGTTTGCAACTTAGCAATCTTCACATTAGCATCCCCTTCATACAAATTTTCCAACTTTTTCTAGATCTCATAAGTAGTCATCAAATCCATAACATTTTTCATCTCAGAATCATTCAAAGCACTCAACAATGCTTCCTTAGCCCTGATATTGTACTCAGCTTCCTTAATCTCATCTGCAGTAGAAGGACCATTCTGTGGAATGATATACCTATTCTTTTTAATTTTCTAGTAAGGTTCACCAATGCATCTCATATGACACTCCATTCAAGTCTTCCACAGAGAATAATTTATTCCATCAAATATCGGATTATCCTTCTTGTATTTCATCATCCCCGATCACCTCAAGTTGTTAAACTTATTCCAAAGAACTTGCTCTAATACCAATTGTTGGTAACACAAGGGTAGACAACTAAGAGGGGGGCATGAATCAGTTGTCCCAAAAATTTAAACTTATCAAAATTATTAACCTTATTCTCATATATGATCAATAAACATGAAAGCATAATTCAACAACACATTAGAAACACACATAACACCAAGATTTTTTTACATGGAAACCCTGTTAGGGGAAAAACCACGGTGGAGGTTAGTCCACAAGATTATACCCTATTATAAGTATAAAAGAAATGTGAATAGGGAATGCACATGCATTTAGGTGCACTGCCTAGAGCTCACTGCTCAATTACAAAAGGAAGACTCACTAAGTTACAAAAATATTTGGATTACATCCACAAGATTTTGAACTAAGAAAATAGCATCTGCTAATGCTTGATTACAGTTCTAGTTAAGCACATGAACACTTCTTCACAATCTGCTCACTCTTCCTCACACTTTTCTTCTGCCTTTGAATGATTAGGACATTGTTCACAAATCTCATACACACACATCTTCCTTCAAATGGAATAAACAATCATTTATATATGTTTGCAACAAGAGATTACATCGCTACATGTCGGCCTCAACAAAATAAAAAAAAAATATGCAAACTATAAACCCAAAACAATAAATAATTTTCAATAATAATTGACCAATGTCGGCCACAAAATAATGAAGACCCAAAAAAAATACTCAAATGTGAAAACATTTCAAACAATTATTCCTCAAAGATCCACAACAGGCTACAACACCTTGGCAGCCAAGAACATGAAAAACATGAACACGCAAGAGAAAATATCCAATCGCGAGCACAACGATCAATGTGGACATGCAACATAGATAGGGCATGATCAAGAAACATCCACAAACATCATGAATCACCAGAGAATCATCTGTAACAACTGAACTTACTAGAATCACATCATTTTCATTCAGGAACACCAATTGAAGCAACAGAAAAAATGTCAGAACACAACTGCTCATAACTTGATCAAATCTTCACCCGAATCTCTGAAACTTAATATGGATAACCTAGATATACTCGACAATAAACCCTTTAATCCACAACCTCTAATCATGCACTGAGCTTTCCAATAGACTGAACTTTGCTTCACCACTGACAACCTGGAACTTATTTCATTACAATTTTCTCAATATCCTCAACATATACAGCCTCTAATGACTTCAAGGCCAATAGTGTTGACATCAATGATAACCACATATCAGAAACACAACCACAACATCCAACAACATCATCATAAAAAGTGTATAGAAAGATACTAAAAAATAAATGCATCTATCCATAAACATTTGCATAATTACTGCATCACATCACATAAAATAGAATCATCACATTGCATCGCATTTAGGAAAGTAAAAACATCCATCCATCATGCATAGATAAAATAGAACACATCATATCAGAGTGAACCATATCATATCATATATCATCAATAAAATCCAACTGTCATGGTACAAAGAATCAAGATTAAATGTGTGTATCAATCAATATAATGCAAACCCCCACAGGGCTATCAAAAAATGGATCATATGGATCGCAAAAAGAATGGTGTATCTGATAAAAAATGAAGCTATCCCTGAAGGCTGCTCCCCTTGCTTGGTTTTCTCTCAGGCTGATCTTTCCTTTTCCCTTTCTGTTGTGAGAATTTAGGTGCCCGGGCTGCTCAAGGCATTGCCTGATGATAGTGAACCCTATAATACTCCACCTCTCTAACTGCGTCCTGGTACATGTGTGTCAAGATTGTCTTGCCCTATGTTCTCTCGAGTTGTTGGCATCTCCTAGTCTCATGTGCCAGCTATAGCTCGGTGGCCTACCTCTGTTGGATGGCCTAATCCTGCTCGACTCTGACCTGATCCCTCTCAGCTGTCAATGTGGAAACCTATTACTATAAATGTTGAAAAATAGCATCCCGCTAGTCTAGCTGGAGTGAGGCCAACATCACTGGTCCCCATGCAAAGCACTCTCTCCGGTGAAGCATCCACTCCCAGGAAAGACCCCATCCCAAATTGAAGTATCAGTCACACCAATCTGATGCCATAAGTCCTAAGATAATCACTGCCACAATCAATCAGAATGGTGACACCGAGCTCCTATATCACTCGAGCTCAATCTATCCCTCAACAAAGATAATTTTTTCAAGACCCATCACCTCATAACAGGCATCTATCTCGGCTTCCACGTCATAAATGACTCACTCTCCATGGATCAAAAATTGAAGAATGCACCAGACATCCTCTAGATTCACGGTCTCCTCGCATGTTGGGAAGTGAAATGAGGACGTCTCAGTATGCCATCTCTCTGCTAGTGAAGTCATCATCCCTAGATGTGTCCTGATGGGCGATGCGTAGGCAACGTACCAAAGCCCAATCACTCCCAGGTGCTCCTCAAGCAACTCATGCAATCCAGTCAGTCTGCTCAAAATTGAAGACTTGTGCTCACGTGAATGTAAAATATTTGCGTCTTTCTGCACCAGTAAAGTCACAGTGTCAAGTTTCATAAAAAATTAGGATTGTGTTTGAATCTTTTGTGACCAAAATAGAAAATGCATCACTTTTTTCAATGGTGTCACTATTTGAAAGCTCCAAACTATGCTGCTAGAGACCTCAAAGTCCACTCACATGTTGATAAGTGGCATTGTGTCATTGGTTGTTGTTTGATCCCACATTCATCCATTTTTCCTCTTCCTCCATCATTCTCTTCTATAAATAGAAGGCTCTCATTTGGTTTTTGGATCCACAACTTCATACAACATTATTATCTTCAAGTTTTTGAGCAATCTCCATCCATCTTTATCCATTTTCATCCATTTTCATGATTTTATAGCTAGATTATGGCGAATTTTCATCAAGGAGTATCAATCTTCATCCATTGATCATCAAGCTTGCAAGGAATTGGGAAAGGTCCATTTTCCACATCAAAATGGCACCAATTCCCCCATGGGATTGAGAGTTTGTTTACTTTGAGCAAGATTAGCTATTTTTTATTCATGTTCTTCATTTATTTCTTGTTCTTGATATCTCAAATGAATTTCACGAAGAATGTTGTTTCTAACTTGCATATGGGACTAATTTTGTGTTTGTTCTTCATATTTGTGTAGGTCTAGGATCACCATTCACACTTGGTTCCAAAACAATTCAAACAAACATCAACATGTTCTTCAAATTTCAAACCCTTTGGAATTAGTGTGAATACCTTTGAAAATCCCTATGTTGTTGCTTGTCCCTAAGGATTTTATCTTTAGAGGCTTCTAAATATTTGGACTTATACCTTAATGCATACTTTCCAAAGTCAACATTGGAGACTATGGCCTTAGCCTCTTGATTTTTGCATAATGGACTTTATGGAATCAAAGTTGCTTAAGTCATAGACATTTTCGTTTTAACTTAATTTAGATATATATAATGTGTTAATAAATAAATCTCATTAAATCAAAGTTTAAAACCAAATTAACACACTATATATTGGGCTTATTTTGAAAACACGTTGACTCCCAAGCAACAAAGTGAAACAAGGAAAGTATTGCCAAAATATTAAATCCAAGTTCTATTTATCAAAACATTGAAGTTCTTAGGTTTATCACTTTAGGGGTAAAGCATGCTTTTCACTACCTTGGTCCTATGAAACAAAGGTCCCTTTTAGCATAACACATTTTGGGTCAAACATCTCATCCATCTACATACACTTGATCATCCCACCTCACAAACAACTTTAGAAACTTTGGACACATCAACACTCTATACTAAGGCTATCATCAAACCAATTCCCTAACTTAGATATTTGTGTGTAAAAGAATCATTTACCATAAACTTAGTTGAGTTAGTCATCATCCTTTTGGACTAGTCTATCTTAAAGGTCACAAGTCTACCTTTAGATTCATAATTTCATTAGCACCTTTTATCCAATACATCAAAACATTAAACCTTTAAGTCTAAAGTGTTGTCCAAAGTTTAGAAATTTCATCCCCCATAAAACTCACCCATTTGCATTATCCACTTATACCATTGGTCCAAAACAACTTTGAGGGTCCCTTTTATCAAAATTCAAGTCAACTAGAGAGTTCCAACAATAAAAATCTCAACACACCTCTCCCATAGTGGAACAATAATTTATGGTAACAACAAGATCGCAACACAAGAAAAACATGGAACAAAACAAACCTACATCCACCACAAGTGATCCTAACCCACAATAATTCAATCATAGGATCCACTCTACCCCATCACAACAACCACCAAATCCATTAAACATAGGGTATGACGTAGAATATGTCACAAAAAACCCCCTTGAGCTCATCGTATATGAATTGATTGAATATCTACAAGATCCTAAGACAAGTCACATCATCAACTCTTTGATGAAAATGAACCCTACACAATACGTGCTAGCTTTAGCAAAGGGGCTAAACTCCCTTCAAAATTTTATTTGAACACACTTAGGGAACAAGCCTTACAAAATGTGGCTTCAATTCCTCAAACTTCCATCACACAACCCTTGACACAAGGTGTGACTCAACCCATCATTCAACCAACCCCATCACAAGCATCAAGTCAACCATTGATAACTAGTCTTGCAAATTGACTTGCAACCAACCTTGGTCTCACTTCCAACCTAGGAGGTAACACACTTTTTGGTACCCAAGACACTACCCTTCCACAAAACATAAATTGGACACCAACATTTAGTGCCCAACCGCACTCTTCCACCACCATTCTTGAAAACCCTTTACATCCACATGTACCACTTACATTCCATAACACAACAACGGACTCAAATTTTTTAGTGCAACCATCTTCATCCTCCACCACAAGTACCTTAATTTCTCCTAATGTTATGCAAATTCATGAGATCCAAGTACCCCAGGTGGAACAAAAAGTTCAACCCTTAACGCAACAAGGTTCATCTACATCAAACCCCCAAGTTGACACATCAAAACAATTGGTTCCACAAGCCACTCAAACAAACCCACAACACACATCAAACCCATTTGTCACAAATCCAAATCAAGGAAACCTATTTGTCACAAATCCCATCAACCAAGGTAAAACCTTGGACCACAATCAAACACAAGGGAATCCTCAAGGGAACCCTTCCAATTAATTAGTTCCAATCCAAAACATGACATTGATATCACAGCACCAAATGGCACCATCATTGCAACCATTGGTCCCCCAAGCCATGAAAATTCAAATGGGACCCCAAACCTACATTCCTCCATCCCAATCTTTAATTTTACAAGGAATGATAGCACACAACCCCCAAAATCCCACACAACAACCATCCCAAATCAACCCTTAACTCACTCCCACCATGGTCACTCAAAATCCATCTCATGTACCCCAAAATCAAAACACTTTGACATTTCAAGCACAAGAAGCTCAAGCTCAAGCCTTGCAACAACAAAAATCCTACCAACAAGTGTTGCAAGAATAACAGGCTCAAGCTCAAGCTTTGCAACAAAAAAAAGCCCAACAACAAGATTTGCAACAAGAACAAGCTTATCAACAAGAATTGCATTAGCAACAAGCCCAAGCACAATCCTTACAACAATAACAAGTTCAACAACATGCATTTATTGTGCAACAACAACAAGTGTTGCTTGCACAACAACAACAACAATAAGCCCAACAAGTGTTTCTAGCACAACAATACACCCAACAACAAGTGCTTGTGTAACAACAATAGAAACAACAACAAGGTTTGTACTACAATATGCCAACATACAACAAAACATCATAAATCCAAATGCACAAGGAGCTTATACACCTCCACCCCTATCACCATACAACACCCCCACATATAAAAATCCCACCTACAACTCATCTACCATCCCACAGTACCTGACATATGCTCCTCCACCAAATCCTCAAGATGATTTTTCATCATAGATTAGGGTGCTCACACTACAAATCCAATACATTCAAATGGGGAAACCAAAGAAACCACATACACAACAGAACTTGTGTCAAAACCCCTTCGATAGGATCATCACAATGGTACCTTTCCCACCCAGATTTGAAGTCAGTATGTTTGATAAATATAGAGGGAAAGGAAATTTGGTGGAACATATCAAAGAGTTTCAAGTGATGTGTATGGAGGTTTCTTACAATGATTCCTATTTGATGCACCTTTTCTCACGTAGTTTGACAGGCCCAACAATCAATTGGTTCTCACAGTTGCCTCTAGGAATTAAAAAATTCCAAGAGATAATCGATAGGTTCATAGACCATTTCTCCTTCAATATTGACATGTATATGAGCTTGGAAGAGCTATACACCCTCATAAAAAAACAAGGGGAAATCCTTCGAAAATTTCCTACAACAGTGGAGGTAGAGAGCTAGCAAGAGCAAACGGCCCATTCTTGAAGAACAACAAGTAGGAATCATCATTGCTAATGTTAACACGAACTTATCCTTTCAATTAAAGATGAAATGTGTCACAACCTATGATGAGCTTATCCCTAGGGCCCTCAACATCAAGAGAGCCCTAATCACACAAGGAATCACACAAGTGTATAAAGACAACCATCCATCTACCAGTTCTAATGACATGCCCCGCATATGGGATAAGAATAAGAATGTGACAAATGATGGTTTCATTGATGCTAAAGTAGTCATAAATGCTCCTAGACAAACCATCCATCAACCAACCAACACACAGTATAATGTACAACAAACCACCACACCAACACCAAACAATCAAATCAACAATACCAACACACAACAAAGAGGACCACCCCATAGGAATAACTACTCATGGAAATGCAAGTACACACCATTGGGGGAACCCATCAAATCTGTCATGCAGAAGTTGGTGCAATCAAACCTAATCAAGCTCCTCAACTACCAAAACTATCAAAAACCTTAAATTAAGCCACCATAGTATAATGAAAAGGATCTTTGTGATTTCCTCAAGATCAAAGGACCATTATCCAAGATCTCATCGAAAATGGGGATGTGACCATCAATGTACTATTAGGTAACCAAGACCTAAAGAACCCAATGTCGGATCACAACAAAGGAAATGACAATGGTAAAGGGAAGGACTATTCTAATGTGGGTCATGTATATTACAATGTGGTTGTATCTTGTGACAATTTAGTAACAGACATCACCATCAAAGGACCTAGTATGGTGTGTGGAATCACCACATGACACGGAAAGGTCACAATCCAAGGAGCTTCCTAACAAACTAGGGCACAAACTACACGTCCAGTGTCAAACCCTAGTGGATATAGTTACCTAAACTAGTTAAAGAAAACCCCTACACAGATCTCTATCCTAGAATTGTTGAAGTTATCCTCTACACATAGGGATATATTAGAAAAGGCCTTATCAACTTCCTCTATACCCAAGAATATGGATATTGATAAATTCCAAGCTATGATAGGACATATCACGATGCCTCATCTTATTACCTTCTCTGAACAAGACCTCCCAACATAACCATCCCACAATCATGCTTTGCACCTTGAGGCCATTGTTCATAAGAAAAAAGTTAAAATAGTATTGGTAGATGGAGGTGCTAGTCTAAACATTTTCACCCTTTAGTTAGTCAAAAACTTGGGTTACTCAGAGGATGCTATTGAAAAGATAAAGGGTGTAACCATCAAGGAATACGATGATCAAGATTCAGTTTCTCAAGGCATAATCAAGCTACCTATCCCAGTAGGACCCGCTATTGCTAAAACCACATGCCAAGTCCTAGATCTTGAACTTCCCTATAACATTCTTCTCGATCGGCCATGGATCCATGCCATGCAGGCTGTAGCTTCCACATACCACTAATGTGTCAAGTTTCCCTTTTAAGACAAAGAAGTTACCATCCATGGTGATCCTGAGCCATTATACTATTGTAAGAACCTTGAGGCTAAATTTTTCAAGATCCCACAAATACTGAAGAATGATGAAGGTCCCACATCCTCCTCCTCATTTGTCGACCCATCTTCCTTGGCATCTACCTCAAAATCCAAAACACCCATTGTACCAAACATGCCCGACATCAAGGCAATAATCAAGGATAATGGATGTGGGGATTCTAATTTGAAGAAGGATACTTTTGTGCTTGGAGAGTTACCCCTTTCCCCTAAATCTTATGGGAAACCCCAACCTATCAACAATGTAGCCAAAACAATGAAGGTAGCATCCACCACCTTTACCAAGTGGGGGGGCTTGAATAAAGAGGTTGTCAATGAAGAAGACAATGATAGACCCGTGTCTATTCTTCCAATGGAGGATGATAGAAAAGGATTATTGTGAACACCAAACCTGCAAAAACTAACACAAGATCAACAAAACATTGTCAAACATGTTAGAAAGCTTAAATCTAATGTTCCCTATGAAATTCTTGGAAGAAAAAAGATGAAAACATAAAATCAAGCAAGAACAAAGCATGTAATCAACTAAGTTAACCAAACCTCAATCCCATAGGGATATTTTTGCTCCCTTGACATGGAAAGAAGCCCTTTCCCAATCCCAATTGCTAAGCTTGATGATTTGAATATGATCCAAGTGTTGAAATGATGCTAAGTAATAAACATGAACTCAAAATGACATGAAGATGGTGATTGTTATGAACTCAAATGACTATAATGATAATGCATGAAGTTGTGGATCCATATTATGAAAAGGATGCCTATATTTATAGAAGTCAAGGGTGGAAGAATGGATGAAAATGGTGAATGTGGGATAAATTGACAGCCAATGAGAATGTGTCAAGTATCACAATTCTATTGGATGAGGGTGGAGCACATTTTGGGAAATGTGTGAGTGGAGGAGGATTGAAGAGAAGTAAACAAAATTGGTTGATAATTTGAAAATGGTGTAAGAGGAATTGAATGAAATTGGTTGAGATTTGAGAGGATGTAAGAGAATTTATTGCAAATGTAAGAGGATGTGATAGGTTTTTGAAAACCTTTGGAGGGAAATTGAATGAGAGGTTGTTGAGAGGAATATTCCTTGGAATATGCCTTGGTGAGGTAAAATAGATTAATTAAATAATTAATTGAAATTATTTTCATGTGAAACCTGGTTAGTTGACCATGGGTTGATTTAACTCTTGAGGAGTTAAAAGCTAGAGGAATTAATAATGATGATTAGAAAGTTGATTTAGGATTAATTAATCCAGAATTAATTAATTGGAGTGAATTAGGAGATTGTGACATTTGATTTGATTGATTTTAATCAAATGAGAGGATTAAAAGGGGATTTAATTAAATTATTTGATTTAATTAAATAAGATGAAAATTAGTTAGAAGAAGGGTGAATTAATCAATAAATTTAATTATTTGATTAATAGTTGAATTTGGTGAACTTAATTAAATAATGTTGATTATTCAATTTATTAGTGAATTTGAGGTTATTTAGGAAGAAATGGTGATAGTTGATCAAAATTAGATGGATAGTATCAATCAGGAATTTTCCAATGTCTACAATTACAGCTAATGATTAGATGGGGGCATAACAAGAATGAAAAGCTAGGACAAACTATAATGGTTTGCTACAACCCCTCATTCTTGAGATACATCCAAAGAATCTTGGCTTAGGATGTATCACTAGCAAGGTGATCCTTATTAGCAAGGGTACTTCTAATAAATGGATCAAGGCTTCCTCTTGGTTACCAACATCATATGATACTACCTTGGATGAATTTCCCCTTCACATCACTGACTTTTTTGAGGATACCTCTATCTTTATGATAACCACAACATCCTTCAGCCCAAACACCCAAATCTCTGAACTAAAGCTAGTACACCCCCAACTAATTGATTGGGAACAATGAGGACTGTCGATTCTGGATGTGTTCAAAAATGATGAAGTGATCTCTAAGTTTATGGGACTCTGTGATAACTTTCCATGTGGATATCATAAAGAAGGGTTTGACATAGAGCTAGATACATAGGCCTACTATTGGGAGACAATTTAATCCCTCGGTCACAAAAATAAATGACATGAGAATAATGTTTAGATCTTTAAGTGAAAACCACATTGTGGTGATTTTTTATCATAAAATAGTAAAAAGAAAGGATGCATCTAAAGGTGAAAACATCTCTGGGGCACTAGAGGATTAGGGATTCAATCTTCCTCTTAGTGCATAATGTATCTAGAGAAATCAATGGTCCTAGAACCTAAGATAACCTTCTATGCTAAATCATTATTAGATGAAGAACAAAAAAAGTTGGTAGTGTTCTTTAAAGAGCGAAAGGAAAACTATGCATGGTCCTACAAAGATATGTCTCAGCTCAATCTTGAAGTGGTTGTACACCACGTAGCAGTATATCCTAAAGCAAAAATAGTAAAAAAAAATTGAGAAAGATGCATCCTCAGTTAGCATTATTGGTTAAGCTAGAATTCCAGACACTCCTTGACGTCAGATTTATCTAACCAATTGACTATCTTGAGTGGGTTTCCAACCTGGTACAAATCTCTAAACCCACTGGGGGCATCAGAATATGCATTAACTTCAAGGACTTGAATAAAGCATGTCTAAAAGATGACCACCCTCTTCCAAACATCGATACCATTGTCTATTTAACAGGAGGACATGAAATTTTATCACCCATGGATGGATTTTAGGATATAACCAAATCATGATCGCTAAGGATGACCAAAATAAAACTACATTCACATGTCTATGTTGAACATACTATTGAAATATGATGTTGTTTGGGCTAAAAAATGTTGGAGCAACCTATTAGATGGTAATGACCCTAATATTTCATGACATGATCCATAAAATTGTCAAAGATTATGTGGATTATATTCTAGCTAAATCAAAGACAAGGAAAGCACACATAGAGGTATTGGGACCAATCTTTGACAGGCTTGAAGAATGCAAGGTGTGACTGAACCCGAAAAAGTGTGTCTTTGGGGTCACATCAAGAAAGATTATTGGTTACATAGTCTCACAAAGAGGGATAGAGATAGATCCAACAAAGGTAAAAGTAATTCTAGACATGGAGCCACCACAAATATTGAAGCAAATGTGAGGTCTACAAGGAAGGTTACAATCTATTAGGAAATTCATAGCACAATTTTCAAACAAGATCCACCCATTCTCCTACCTTCTCCACAAAGCCTGATAACATATCAGTGGGATGAGAAATGCAATACATCCTTTCAGTAAATGAAGGACTATCTATTGACACCTCCAGTTCTCATGCCACCAATACTAAACAAGCCCATAATTTTATACATCTCGGCCACATTAGTACCATTAGGTGCTCTTCTTACCCAACACAATGAAACAGGAAAGGAAAGAGAATTCTACTATATCAGTAGGACTTTGGTAGGATATGAAATGAATTACTCATTGATTGAGAAGGCATACCCAATAGTAGTTTTTTCTTCACAAAAATTAAAACATTATATGCTTGCACATCAAATCAATCTTATTGCTAAGATCAACACAATGAAATATCTATTTTCCAAAACAACTCTCACTTGGAGAATGGCTAAATGGGTAATGATCTTAACAGAATTTGACATAGAGTATGTGGAGCGGAAGGCTATTAAGGGACGGGTCATTATGGATCAATTGTAGAGGCACCCATTTATGCAGAGAATCATTTGATATCTAAGTTTCTTCATGAATCAATTTTTTTCCTCGACATAGTAGATCAGTCGAAGATGTACTTTGATGGATCATATACCCAACATAGATCAAAGGTAGGCATTCTCTTTATCACCCCACAAGGGGATTACATTCCTAAATAATATTGGTTATCCTTTCCATGCACTAACAATATTTTTGAGTATGAATCCCTTATAATAGGATTGAGAATTGTAGTACAATGAAAAATCTAGGGATTGAGTATCTACAAAGATTCACAACTCGTTATAAATCAAGTCAATGTTGATTACCAAACAAAGGATGATAAGCTCACACATTACAAGAAAATGGTAGAAATTCTCAAGGACTTCTTCATTGATATAACCTTTGAGAAAATCCCTCGTGTGAATAATAGAGCAGCAGATTCCATGGAAACCATTGGGTTTTTAATAGAAATTCTGCACAACGTCCTTCAATGCGACTTCCTCGTAGAGCAACTTCTCATAGCAGATTTTGAGATACCTAAATCTGAATTTGTGTGGAAAATCATTGGTCTTAGTACCCTATGGTATCATGACATATTCACCTACCTTAATAGAGGTGTCCTTCCCATTGACATTACTTCCAACCTTAAGAAAACCTTCACCAAGACATCCTATCAATTCATTATCCTAGGAGATACCCTATACCATCAAAGCATCAAGGGGACATTATTATGATGTCTCAACCAAGAGGAAGCCTTGACCGCATTAACAGAAGTACATGAAGGCATTTACGGTTCACACTCTAGTGGTATAACCTTATCCAAGAAATTATTGAGGAAGGGGTATTACTAGCCAAACATGGAATGGGAGGCTCATCAGTTTGTGAAGAAGTGTATACAGTGTCAACAGCATGGAGACCTTATCCATGCTCTAGCTCATGAGCTCCAACTAATTGTTACACCTTGGCTTTTCTCATAGTGGGGACTTGACCTCATAGGAAATATTACCCCCACCTCCTCTAATGGTCACAAATTTATCATTACAACCATTGAGTACTTTATGAAGTGGGTGGAAGTTATCCCTATGAATTACATAATGGGGAAACAAATCTCCAAATTCATCTTGAATTACCTTATTTTCTACTATGGTGTTCCACAATCCCTTATCTCAGATAATGGGACACCCTTCAAAAATCAAGATGTAAGAGAGCTATGCCAATGATTCAACATACAACATTGATTCTCTACTCCTTATTACCCCCAGAGTAATGGTTAAGTTGAGACGTTGAATAAAACCATTCTTAAAATCCTCAAGAAGATAGTCAATGAAACTAACCATGATTGGCATTTACAACTAAATCTTGCCCTATGGGCCTACACAAATAGTATCCACATACCTACAAGTGTAACCCCCTTTTCCTTAGTCTATGGATTTGAATCCATCCTACCCATTGAGTTCGAGCTCCCCTCGATGAGAGTGTCATTGCAAATCTGATTACTGATGAAGAATACAGGTTGTCTTAGTTGAACGAGTTAGAATTCTTGGATGAGTGTTGTCTTGATGTCTTGAATTATTTACAAGCATACCAAAATCAACTAAAAAGAAGCTACAACAAAAAAATCAGTAGTCAAGCCTTTCAAGTAGGAGATCTTATCATTAAGCAGAATCAGAAGAACATTCCAAATCAAGACAGTAAAGGAAATTTTGAGTCCAACTAGTTGGGACCATTTTTCATCACAACAAGCTATAGATCAAGATCCTATCAGTTATTAACACTTGAAGGAGAACCCTTGCATGAGCCAATCAACAGTCTACATCTCAAAACTTTTTATTCCTAGGTTTGAAGGGTGTATATCTAAAAAATCAAAAAAATCCAAAAATAACAAAATCCAAAAAAATAAGGAAAAGAATTGAAAACGGTAAAGAGAAAAAATCATCCTCTAGTGAAAACCACTTTGATGGTGCTTTGGGCAAGTACATTGGTGAAAACCTAGAAAATAGGCACCTTGTGTAAATAAGCACCTCCATCTATCATTAACTCTTTAGCTTATCCCACTTCACGTTGAATCCATCCATCGCATCACTAATCCTATTTATTCGATCACCCATCTGCATCCATGTCATAGTTGGATATTACGTAAGTATCATATTCCCCTTTAGTACTACCTGACACATTCCTAAGGTCAATTTGTCCTACCTATATCAAGGTAGTCTATCACATCACACTAGGGGAAATTTTGTTATGCTTGCATCAGATTAGGTTCTTGTATATCTTAAGGTTATTTAAAATCTCTTGAAAAATTCCAAAACATTTGAAAACGTCATCAAAAATCCAAAAACATGTGCAAAATCCAAAAAATCCAAAAAACATCAAAATCTTGTATAGCCAAAATCCAAAAACATTTGAAAAGTTGTAAATTCAAAATCCAAAACATCCAAAACACATCAAAAATCCTTAAATAGGTCAAAGCATCAAAAAATAAAAAAATAATTGCCATATCGAATTATGGGTCTCTAAGCTTAAACGTAGGAAAGGCCATCATTGATGTGCCCCCAAGACACTTTAGCTTAGTCCTTTAATATTTTGTCATAATAAATTTACAATCCATCAAGTTTTCATATCTCATCAATAAATGGTTACAAGTCAAAGTCAGTTGAACTATGTGGTCTCTACGTGTATAACGTAGACAAGGCTAATCTTTGATAAGCCCTCGAGGCCTTAGGTCAGTCCCTCTTAGGTCTTGGTCAAAAATCAAAAAAATCAAAAACATTTGAAAACTTAGAAAAATACAAAAAAATTTGAAAAAATGAAAACCCAAAAACATTGACAAATATTCAAAAAACTTAAAAACCCTCACATAATCTGAAAACCAATACATTCACATATATGAAAAAAGACCAAAAAAAGCCTCAAAACATTTGCAAAATACCAAAAACATTGAAATATTCCAAAAACTATGAAACCACCCATCACATTTCACTTTCACTCACAATAAACCTTCATTCATAATAAATCAATCATCATCATCACCCTTTGGTAAAACAAGTAGAAAGCAAGTATGGCAAGTCATGAAGTGTGAACCTAAATGAAGGAATCTAAAGTCTAGATCATAGATAAATGAGTCAGTAGCATTTGTATCTATGTTCTGTCAAACAACTAGTCTTAGTCAAAACATCTGATAAACATTTACTAGGATGCATCCTTCCTACAATGGACATCATGGTTAGAAATAACCTTAGCTATGTTACTTTGGCAAGAGATATAGATAACATTGACTGTTTGTTTTTTATCTTTTCTTATGGATTATCTTGTTGACTCATTATGAGGACCTCTCGATGATGTCTATCTAAATGATTTAGAGAGAATGGAATGGGGCATCGATCATTATCTTTCATTTTTTGTTCTTGTGGGATGTTCTTGTAAAATAACTTTGGTGAATGCTTGATTTGTTGATTGTAGGGAGGTAATTTTGAATAGATTGTTGACTATTGCATATGCTTTGGTCTGAAATATTCTAAACTTCTAAACTACATTCCAACAATATTTTTGTATGTTGAGGTGTGATCAAGGATTATCCTATCTGTTTGTAGAGTCAAATTCCACTGCACTAGATGCAATGACATCCTGGTTATCAATACCTAGATGCATCATATCTATGTGTTATATCAAAAATAAGGAATGAAGCACTGAATTGTCGCAATCCCTAGAAACAAGCAAGTCATCAATCTCATCACCACATCTAATAAATTCTTGAAGACTCATAGGCTTGTTTGACTTTTGAATCAGTCTTGAAATCAATGGTCAATACATTCATCTTATTCTTCTATCTTCTTTCTACACCAACATCGTATCATGACAGTCAACAAAAATCATAATGTATGCATCCTACATCCACAAATTGTCATCATACATACATCTTTCATAATCATATCATAATCATCAACATATCATAAGCATGACATCATCACATGAGAAATACACAAAGGGAGAAAATACATCCATCTCATAACATGTCATAGAAAGATACTAAAAAAGAGAATAAAACATCCATTGCATTTCATCCATAATGTATATCATACATTGCATATCAGATAAAAATCACATCATGAATCATATATCACATCATATTATAGGGCATAAATAAAGAAATGCATTCATAACATCAGCATTTGTATCCATCCATAACATTTTCATCTATACATGATCATAAAGCATGAAATAAATGAAACATCACATCACATCATAATGGCACATCATATCATAATCACATCAGTCCATCTCATATATATCTCAAAATGTGAATGTCATGATACAAGGTCATAGTCAATGTGTCAATATCATCAAAAATAGATATACAAGAGGCTATCAAAAATCAGTCGATAAATGTGTATACATATAATAAATCAAGATTGTACATCCAAAAACTGTTTACAAAAGTGTGAGCTATCCTCTACTCTACATGTCATCCTATCGATGACTCCTTAAGGTCTATCTAACTAAATGACTCCTTGAGCCGCTAAGTGCTACCCCACTCCTATGGGAGAAGTCTGGTTGTCTTCACTCTAGGGGCATCACCTTGTGGTACAAGGTACGGTAGTATGAGGCCTCCGCTATCGCATTCTCATACATCTATGTGGGAACCATAGCCTGCCCTGTATGTGAGCTATGGTGACCTCCAACTACTACCTTTGCCAGGTCTCCTATTCCAACTCAATAGTCAGTTGCTACATCTATTAACACTCTTGGTCTCTCTCTAATGTGATAGCCTAAAGTTTTACTATCAACTATTGTACCTACACTATCAGGGGTGCAATCTAGGAATCTCTAGGGTTTGGAGCCTGACCCTGCTACTATTGATCCTTGTAGGGTGGCAATGGCAGTGGTAGCAATCTAAAAAAAACATTTCCTAGCACCTATCTATCATTCCCTACCTACTAATGTTTCCCATCTTGCTGATCATTCCCATCTTTCCCATCTCTTGGAGGTTGTTGAGATACCCACCCATGCCCTCTACCCTATCCCTATCACCTACCTCTATTGGTTGGCTATACCATTACAAGATCTTTTAATCAGATAGGTGTAAACTATCTCCACCAAGCATCATATGCAAGTGTGGTCCTTGCATCATATGGTCCCTATGCATATGTCGATAGTTGTGCCATGAGCTATCTAAAATCATCAACGGCCACCTCCAGTATAATTTGTATCCCCCACTGAGCTTCTCTAATAGTCTTGGAAAATATGGATGTGTAATCATCGAGGACAACATCTTGCACCTCCCTGAATTGGAAAGCAACTTGGTTTGGGAGGTATCTCTCTATCATAGTATCCTCCCTTCCCTGCATAAATTGGGTTTATCTATCAAAGAATAGCTATTGAACATTGTCATACCAGGGTAGGTACCTGTAACCATGGTCTCCACGAGAACACTACCATGTCATCAATCACCTATCTCTAGTACGGGATTCCTGAGGGTCCTGTCTGATGAAGAGTGATCATACCTCTATAATAGTATACAATGGGATCATCTAGATCTACATCAACATTTGTTGACGCAACAATCAATCTCAGCACAACAATGTGCTCCCATACCCATAAGTGTAGTAATGTGACCCCAGCCCCTATGCTCCACTCCTCCATGTAAATAGCCTGATGCATATCATGATACAATGAGGTAAGTACTATGGGGCCCCAAGAAAAAATAGTCATTTCCTCCATCATTTGGGCCAAGACGAGTCCCCAACCTAGGTTGAATCCTCTCTCTCAATGATTTGGAACAAGCACCCTACATATCAAAGCACCGAGGATTGAAGTCAAATCTAGGACCTAGCCTCTAGTCCTCCAAGTCAATCTGTGATGACTCTATGTATAGGGTATTGGTATCGATAACATCAAAACAAGCAACACCCTTGACATCCACATCATAAATAATTTGATCATCATGGATCAGCATGCGCATGATCTGCCAAATGTCCTCTAGCATCACGCGGCTTCCCCAGTCAACAAGTTGAAGGAAGAGGTCTCGCTATGCCACCTTTGTACTAGTGTCATCATCATTTCCAAATGGGTCCTAATATTGGGCATGTGTGCAATGTACCCTAACTCAATCACTCGAAGGAAAATGTTTTCCAAATCTCTCAACTGGGGCACAATGGACAAGATATCGGGTTTGTGCTCCCTTGAGTGAAGTGGCTAGATAATCTCTTGCACAATCGAAGCAAGCTACATCAAAATTATTGAAGAAACTTGGGAAAATTCACACTTTGAACCCTAATTTACAAAAGAAACTCTATTTTATGAAAGCATCGTGGTATTTTTGTGTCTCATTGTACCAAAATGACAAAAGCATCACCATTTTCATATGTGTGTTGGTATTTCAATAGCAATGTTGGACCAAAGTATCAAAAGCATCGCTCCTTGCAAACGCACATCACCTTTTCAAAAGCAACATTGGACCAAAATAAACCCCATAAATTTGTGTGACACTATATTACAAAAGTGTGTTGGCGTTGCAAACATGTCGCTCTACCTATCTAGACAAAAGCGGTGCTATATGCAGAAGTGTTGCTACTCCTGCAAAAGCAACGTTGATCAGTTCATAAGTGACGTTTACAGAAATACTATTTTTTAGACTTTTTCACCTGTAAGAAATGCTAAAAAACATGAAAAACAAGAAAAAAATTTATTTGCATACCAATGGTCTTACATCTATTGCACGCTAGTGCTCTCATACCCTATTCATGAGTTGCTATGGGAGCTATCGAGCCACCATTTTTCCAAGGTTTAAAAGAAAAAATTGGTAGAATCTCTCTAAGGTCAAGTGTGCAAATGAATTGAAAGTTCCCCTCCAACCTATATTTATGCATGAAAATTAGGTTTTTGATCTTGTTTTGTCAATTTTTGGTCTATGGGGCATATTTTGAGACGTTTTTTTTACGTTTTTGATCTCTTTTTTGCATCCTAAAACATATGTTTGCACTTGAATCCATGTTAAACCTTTGTCGCAACATCAACCCAAAAATTAATTTTTTTTCTCAAACTCTCGAGGGGGCAGGGTACTAGATCAATTCCTTCCACTGGGGCAATAGTGGGGCATCAAAACAATCAAGAATTTTTTAATTTTTTTGATCTAGGCAGTGACATTAATTTGAAAAGCTTCAGTCTTTGGACCAATGTAACAAGTACCACACTTCAAACAAGGGAAAAAGGTAGACACTTAAATTTATCCTGAATGATATTGCACACTTGAATCTAATTACTAACACCGTTTCGTCCTAAATTCATCCCCTTTTTCAACTGTTTAATTAAATAATCCTAGTTATTTAATTCAATGAATCATTTTCTCATCTATTACTCTAATTAATTTTATTAGGTTAATTTTCCCCCTTTCACACTAACATTTCATCTTGTTTAGTTCGATAATGTAAGTTATTTAAATTAAACCCCTTTATGTCCCCTCAATTAATTAAATAATCTAAATTATTTAATCAGATGTCACTTAACCCCCATTTCACTAAATAAATTAATTATTTAATGATAATCCTAAATTCCTCTAATTTGCACAATTAAAAAAAATTTATCAAAATCATAATTATCCTCACCCTCCCACTTGCAAGGAAATATTCCTATGGAATATTCCTCCTTTGCACATTCCTCCAAAAGGGAAATATTCCATGGGAATATTCCTTTTTGTGCACTCATTCAAAATGAAAATATCTTAACCTCTTCCTAATTCTTATGAAGTGTGTTTGTTGAGAGTTAATTAGGACGATTGATCAAATTGCTTGATCCTTGTCAACTTTTAACCTTGACCATGGATTAGAATCATTAATCCATGCCTAATCCTCTCATTGGTTTTCATCCCTTGATTAGGCTAATCAATCTTGACCATTGGTTTCATAATTTTACCTATAAATAGACCTCACTTCTATGAAATATGGATCCACTTTTTAGAGAAAAGTTACTATAGCAAAATTTATAACAATCTTTAGAGCAATCTTTATCATTTTGGTATCATCTTAATTAGTTTATGCATCCATTTTAGCTTAGTTTCCATTAATGGCTACCATCTTTGTGCATTGTTTCCACTCATCTTAGTTTGCATCCATCTCCATTAACATTTAGCATTACCATTTTGGAATTGAAGCATCCAATATCCATGTTAATCTAGCTTTTCATTCATGTTTAGCTTAGGTTTTCATCAATTTCATCAACTCTTGTCAATAAAAATCCATTTGAAGGCTTGTTTATCCAACAGATTGGGAAAGGGTTGCATTCCACATCATATGCAGCACTACTCCTCCAATAGAATGAAGTTTGGGTCTTAAACTGTTAGGTTTCCTTTATGCATTAATGGTTTTCTTCATGTTTTGTTTAGTGGTTGCTTGGTTTGAAGCTTTGAATAATTTCATTGGGATTGTAACTTAATTGACTTAATCTAGCTTAATTTTGTCTGGATCTAGAAGATTTAGGTCATTTTATGATTATAGTCACAAATATATATTATTATATTATATGGTATATAATATCATATATTATAATAGTATAATTATTATTAAAATTAATATTATATTATATTATTATATTAATATTATATTATTATATTATATTAATATTATATATTATAATTTTTTATTATTTTTGGAAAAAATGCTCTAATTTTATTAATAAGGAGAAAATTACAAATTATTAAATATGTATTTTGATACTATTTGGGCTTATAGATGTACAATGATATGAGCCCAATAGCCAACTCTATCAGTTTTCAAACCTCCCATTCATTGAATAGGCCATTATTGGTGATTATATATTTGAAGAAAGGTTACATTTTTTTCTTGTAGAAACATTCCCTATAAAAATTCATAGCAATCACCAACCTCCTTTACTTTTCCTTTTTGAACTATCAATGATGTTGCAGATGAAGCCTTTCTTTGAATCTTTATCAAAGCTTGAGATAGTTGTGATGGCTTCTTGGATGATTTGTTCTTTCAATAGGTATTTCTCCATGAATTTCCTAATCAATTTCCTTCTATATGTTTGAACCACATTTGAAAAAAGAACCCCAAGCATAATGTTATTATGGATATGCCACGAGGTTAGTTGATGCTCCCTAATCACCCTCCTAATTGCATCCTTCACATGTGATTCCTCAACTCTGAAGAGGTGTTTAATCTATGTATCACTCTCCTCCTATGGACAAAAGCATACACAACTTGGGATGGTTATGTTATCCATCTTTGATTTCTGATTTATTTCAACACAATTTTATAGATAAGTCAATGTTCTCCACTCACATTCAAAATCTCTACCTAAAATCCCAATGTAGATATGCAATCACTTCATCTATGATTTGAGCATGAGTTTGGTACATTACTTTCCTAGCTCCTTTTATTTCTATGTTTCAATTTTATTTTGTATTGTTTGTGATATTTTCTTGATCTTTGTTCTACAATTCAAGTTTTGATTCTTGGGAAATAGTTTTATATATAGAGATATTTCATCTTAATCTTGGTCTAACAAAAAATATTTTTGTATTATGGTTTATCTTTCCTCCTTTGTTGTTCATGGTTGATTTTGATGTTCTAAGGTATTATAAAACTTCTAGTATTAGATACTTTATTATGAGAGGATCTCAACTAAGATTTACATCAGATGAGAGGACCAAGCATTGTGATTTCTCCTCGATTATGGGTCATTCAGTAGGTGCCTCATTTTTGATAATTTGTTGCAATCCCTCCTATGATTCTTTCCTATTCGATCTAATGAATAATATATTATATCTTATTTTATATAATTTATATTATATATTATTATATCATATAATATAATATATTATGATATTATATATTGTATAATATAGAGCATGTAATATAATATATATATATATATGTTTATCATATGATGACAGCCAGTCACGGAAGGAAATCAATCAACAACAAACTATAGGAATACTACAATTAATGGGAAACCTTGGTGGCACTTAGCAAGATAGTGTATTCGCAATGAATCACTAAAATGGATATCAACAACCTTCACCAGTAACTCAAGACACGGGATTCAACTCTAATTCTCAACAATGAATATGATAAATTCAACAAATGCAATTTTGTGCACTTCTCATTTAATTTCATTGAACAAATTACAAACTTCATGGAATAGATTTCAACTAAACACACCACATGCTGCCTCCATCAAATAGCACACTAACAATCAAATTGCACAATGGGGAAAACAATAATCAATTTGTTTCAACCTTTGCAATCTCAACACAAATGCACAATGGGGAAACAACAACCAATCTGATTCAAAGTTTTTCCAATTTCAACAAAAACTCTAGCCACTAGTAGTTCTTACCTTCCACATCTTTTTCCCTACTCCAACCATCCACCCCCACCCCTTTCTTCAATGCTCAGTATAGTTTTTAATTAAAAAAAATGGTTCTCAACAAAGAGAATGATCACCTTATTACAAGCTTAAAAGAACATTAGCAAAACAAACATTAGGGTATGTGCAAGATCATCATGGAAAAAACAGGCCCTTAAGTGGCAATGAAAATTCAAAAAAAT
This sequence comes from Sequoia sempervirens, assembly GCA_007258455.2. Classification (NCBI taxonomy): domain Eukaryota; kingdom Viridiplantae; phylum Streptophyta; class Pinopsida; order Cupressales; family Cupressaceae; genus Sequoia; species Sequoia sempervirens. The sequence goes on along the minus strand of VDFB02334108.1, from coordinate 90,707 downwards.
CAAAGTTAGGCAACTTGATGTAAAAATTTGAATAAGTTATTTGTATTATTTTAATAATATGTAAGAATAGAATCTGTGGAAAATTGAATGTAGTTTCTAAACTACTAGGTTTATTTTTCTAAAAAAATCTATTTGGTGAAAATTGAAATTTCAATGCATTAGTACTTAAATTTCAAGGAAAAATAAGAAGTAGGTGTTTGTTTGACCACCCTAACCATAATAAAATGATAAAAAAATTATAAGATTTTAGATATAAGTAGAGGACTCATGTCCGGATGTGATGCATATTTTTTATAATTTTTTTCCAAGTAAATAATTAAATATGATTTTTATTACAAATTTTAAAAATATAAAACTCATATGTTTGACCACCTTAACTTGGTCAAAACTTCATGAAATTCAATTTTTTTTAATCCTATAGTATGTGAAGCATAGAATGTGATGCATGTTTTGGATTCAAAAAATGTGATATCGTTTGAAAGATATAGATTTTTTTCAATCAAGTTATCAATTAGGACTTTAGTTGTAATTCTAATAGAAAATGAATAATAATTATTTATTAGATTCAAAGTAAAGTATAATTTATATTGGTGGAAAGCTGAGAAGCTCATTTACATACCCTTTTCATTTCATCAATTTTGGGTAAAAACAAAGTCGTCAACCACATGGGCGAAGTCTGGAAAAGCAAGGTAAGTTGTTAAACACATTTTTTGTGTTGACTTCTTAGGATTGGCAAGTCTGAACCAAATTCCAAAGCAAGCCCGAAGCTAATCCCTAGGCATTAAATTTTGTGTCAAGAAATATCGGATATCAAATTCAAATCAGATATTCAATTTGAATCCGATATCTGATATGTTTTACATAGAGTTTAAAAAATATTATACAATTTATGATATATGATTTAAAAAATGCATTAAAGTTTATAATTTAATACATAATATACAATATAGTTTATAATGTAATATATAATATACAATTTATGATAATCTCTTACCAAATTATGTATTTAATATATAATATATTATATTATTATGTATAATATTTCAATATTATTTCAATATTTTAGTTAATGTATAAATATTTAAATATATATATATATATATATTACTAATATATAAAATATTTAAATATTATCTCTTTCCCTCTCTCTCCCCACGTCACTCAATCACTTCTTATCTCTCTCTCTACTCATCTATCTCTCTCTCACTCTCTCCCTCTTTTCAATCGTAATTTTTATTCCCTCTCTCTCTACCTCTAATCCTAAACCTAAACCCTTAACTTGAAACCCTTCTAATTCTACTCTCTCTCTCTCAAGTCTCTCTCTCTCCTAACCCTCTCCCTCCTCTCCTCTCAAGTCTCTCTATCTCTCACTTCCTACTCCCTCTATATCTCTCCTCTACCCCTTAACCCTAAACCCTAAACCCTTAACTTTAAATCCCAAACCTTAAACCTCTACCTCTACCATTAACCATATATACCCTCTATCTCTCTCCCACCCCCCCTCTCACTCTCCCAAGTCACTCCCTCCTACCCACTCTCCCTATGTCAAGTCTCTCTCTCAAAGTCACTCCCTTTATCTCTTTCCCCTAGATACTCTTAACCCTTAAACCTTAAGCCCTTAAACCCTCTACCCTCTCTCTCTCTCTCTCTCCTACCCTCTCCCACTCTCTCCCACCCTCCCACTCTCCCACTCTCCCACCTTCTCACCCACCCTCTCCCACCCCCTCTCTCTCTCTCTCTCTCTCTCTCTCTCTCTCTCTCTCTCTCTCTCTCTCTCTCTCTCTCTCTCCCCACCCTCTCCCATGCTCTCCCACTCTCCCACCCTCCCTCCCACTCTCTTCCGATCTCCTCTCCCACTCTCTCGCACCCTCTCCCACCCTCTCCCACTCTCTCTCCCACTCTCTCCCTCTCACCAACTCTCTCCCACTCTCTCTCTCTCTCAAGTCTCTTCCTCATACCCCCTCTCACTCTCTCAGGTCTCTCTCTCACTCACTCACTCCATCTATCTCTCTCCCCTATACCCTTAACCCTTATAACCCTCTACCCTAAACCCTTATAACCATATACCCTATACCCTATACCCTATACCCTAAACCCTTAACCGTTAAACCCTCTAACCTATACCGTAAACCCTTAAGCCCTCTACCCTCTACCATTAACCTTCAAGTCTATGTGTACACAAATTGGATATCTAATTTGAACCAGATATCCAATTTGCAGAACTAAAATCATGCCATTACAAAACATTTTTAAAAAAAATTCAAATCAGATATCAGATTTGTGGGCCATAGAAAAACCCCATGTGGGTCATTTTGTGCTTTCCAACGGACCCTACATTATGTTTGTAGGCTTTGCAGGTGACAAACATGCGGTTTCAAATAGGAAGAGACAAAGATCAACTTTTTGGAGCATCTTCTACTCAAATTTGTCATAACCAATGATTTTTTAGCATCTTTTATTAGGTATAATGGGGAGCAGCAGTTGTCAGAAGCAAAAACATAAGAGAAAGCTTAAAAAAGAATAAATTGAAGCATATAGACAAAGAGATAGAGAAGGTCATAGGAAGAGAAGACAAGGTATGTTAAATATTGGTGAACCTGAGCCCTATGGTCTTTCAAGTGAAGAGGAAATTGAATATGTTCAAGGTAAAAATGTTGGAATTGAAGATGTTGAACATGATATTCAAATTGGGAATGAAAATATTGAAATTGATAATAAAAATGTCCAAGGTGAAAATGTTGGAATTGAAGATGTTCAACGTGATATTCAAATTGGGAATGAAAATACTGAAATTGATAATGAAAATGTTCAAGATGAAAATGTTGGAATTGAAGATGTTGAACATGATATTGAAATTGGGAATGAAATTATTCAAATTGATATTGAAAATGTTCAAGGTGAAAAGTTTGAAATGAAGATTTTTAACATAATATTGCAGTGTATGTTTCACCAGATTACATGAGAAATGAAGAACCTTGTGTGGAAGAAAGACATATTTCAAATTCAATACCTTCAAGAACCCCTAAATGGTTACTTGAAATTGATGAGAACATTATAAACAATTTTGAAGGCAAGAGGTCAACACGAACTATTCGGTTGTGGGATAAAAGACTTTTCAACCAATATTTTAGTGATAAGACATTGACCGAGCAATGCCAACTTTTTGTACAATTGCTAAAGATGCAAAAGATGAAACCTTTGCTAGCCAAATTAAAGATTCGTGTGAACAAGAAGACCGAAAAAAATTCTATTATTGTCAAAAATATTTTTAATTCTCTCAAGTCTATTGGAAAAAATAAGGAAAAGGATAAGAGAGTTGCTCGAAGAGTCATTAAAAACTTCCCTAGTAAGCCATCAATTGAAAATGGCTCACTTTATGAGAAAAACTTGTATTTATTTTGACATAAATCATAAAACTTTGCATAGAACACTTGCAAGAAGAGAAAGAATAGATGATCCTCTTCAAAATGATACATGGGCTTTTGTCGAGAGGCTTCCAAGTGTTCATAAGAAGCTAACCGATAATGTAAAGCAAGTAATTCAACAATTTTTTCAAGATAACTCTAGAGTATCACGCAATGAAAAGGATGTTTTAAAGTTAAGAATTGGCAATCGAGACCATACACCGCATCCTAAACATTTCTTGGAATCAAGCCAAACAATGTTGTTCAAAAAATTTATTGAAACACATCCAAATATGGAAATCTTGCAAAGGAGTTTTGAAGGTTTGAAGCCATTTTATTGTGTGCATTTGAAGATTTGTAATAATTATTGTTGCAAATACCATGTGGAGTTTTCAATGTACCATGAACTATTATGCTATATTTGTTCTACTTTGCATACTAATGACATGTTGCAGGAGTGTGGTGCAATGCATCTTCCAAAATCATCAAGGGACTTGCTAGATCTAGTTTTATGTTCTAGAGATGATGGTTTTTTTTTCTATAGAAATGATTGTTTAAATGCGAAGTGCTCACATTGTGGTGGCTTGTCAAATTTTGTTCAATGTTTTCATGAGGGTTCTAAACATGAATTTGGAAAGAAGCTTGTTGAGAAAAAGAGATATGAGATAGTCAAATATACTTTGCAGAGTGGAGGTGAAGGTTCTAGATGCGAGTTGGTTATAAAAGAATGCAATGTTGCTGATTTTATTTTAGATTTTAAGGACAATCTTTTCTACAAGTATGCAAGGCATAGTCATAGATCTCAGTGGTTGGATCAACAATTTAGGATGTGTAAGGACTCTTTTCCAATTGGCACTATTATATCAGTGGTTGATTTTGCAGAAAAATACACATTGCAACCACAAAATGAGGTACAATCTTAGTATTACAATTCCATTCAAATTGCTATTTTTGTCCACATAACGTTTAGACATGCACCTTATAGTATAGAGGAGGATCGAAAGATAATCAGAGAGTATCATTTTTATATGAGTGATGATAGATCTCACTCGTCTGAGTATGTCCAACATTGTTTCAAGAATTTTTTTGAGTTCTTGGAGGAGCATGATATAGCACTGGGTTGACATCTCATTTGGTTAGATAATTGCACAAGTTAATTCAAGAATTCTTGTATGTTTTATTGGTTGAGTAGAATGCATGTAGAGAGGGTTGTACCTCATATTTGGAGTCTTTTTGAAGCTATAAATGGGAAAGGGGAGCATGATGGAGCAGGCGCATGCATAAAGAGAGCTCTAGTTAAGGAGCAATTGAAGATTTCAAGAGAAAAATTCAGCGATGCACGTTCTATTGTTGATTGGTGTAGTTCAGCATTGTCATAGGGAGGGACACTTGATTCAACAATGCGCATATTCTTTTGGTTGGTTGAGGAGGGTACAGTGGGAGGCAGATTGGATTGTCATACAATCAAAGATTCTTCAAAGATGCATTCATTTTGAAGCGCAGATGCGAGGACATGGACCATTTGGACAAGAGAGTTGGCTTGTTTTTGTAAGAGTTGTATTCATTTTGATTGGCATCAATGTGAGTCAAGTGAGTGGGTGGATACATGAGTTCCACAGTATCTAACTCCTTTATCATAAACATTATCCATGACAAATGACACAATGGAAAGTTTAGTTGATTACGACCATATTTCAGATCTACTACATCCAGGACATGTTTTTGTAGTTGTTGTACCACAGGGGAATGAAGAGAGATCAGACTATTGGTTGGCTCGATGTGTGCGGTAAAGCATAAGCTAACACAACCAATGGAAGATGATGATGGTTTCGTGTATCATATAGCTTCAGTTGTGGTTGCAGGAACTTGGTTGTGAACATACATGATTAGAAAGAATGGCATACCTGTATTTGAAGACTATGAGAAACACAAAACCATTCTCATGTATTCGCGCCTTATTATAGCAACAAATGTTAAGTTGTTGAAGCATCATGCTAGACCAAAGACAAAACAACTATGGACACTTAGTAATGTTGATCATAAAGCAATATTGGATACTCTTAAGTAAAGAGATGACCCTTCAGGCACACTTGAATAGAATTTTCAAGAATGGAAGGTACAATGCTTATGTTCATTATGGTTAAGTTCATTAGTGTTCTTTATTTAATAATAATATTTTGTATACTATTACAATGTAGGTGTCTTTAATAGTGATATTTTGTATGAATTTTTGTGATATTTTTGGCACGACTGATCATGGACCTGCTGAAACAATAGCCAGCTCTGATCCTTTCAGAGAGGTATGCGACAGATTGCAACAATATAGATTGTTATTCTAAGTGTCTTTTATAGTTTGCATTACCATCTCATCATATTTTGTGTCATTTAGAATAATATAGATTGGTTATTCTAAGCATCTTTTATAGTTTTCATCACCAATTCATCATCATTTAGGTTGTTTAGATTAATATAGATTTGTTAGTCTAAGCATCTTTTCTATTGTGACAATATAGATTTCTCATTTTCCCACTTTTGTGATATTCCTGGAACAATTGATCATGGACATGCTACAAAAATAGCCAGCTTTGATCCTTTCGAAGAGGTATGCGACATATTACAACAATATAGATTGGTTATTCTAAGCATCTTTTATAGTTTGCATTACCATTTCATCATATTTTGTGTCATTTAGAATAATATAGATTGGTTATTCTAAGATATCTTGATGGTTTGTATAGGTACTTGTTAGTCCAAAACGTGAACATACTACTATTATGGAAGACTGTGCCCTGAATGCCTCCAATAGGAAAATTTTGTAAAATTTGAATTTTCAAATGTGAAACAATGTAAAAAGGTCATAACTATGTATGGGCATAATCTGTATCCAGTGATTTTTTTTCAAATATGGGTCAAATGTTTGGCATTGTATAAAGGTTATGTTTAAAATGTAAAGGGGTCTGTATTTCGGAAACTCATAGGTTGAATTAGTCATACAGGTGTATGCTTTGTTACTGTTATTGGGACAATTCTGTAATAACCTTTTGTACTTAATCGAGCTACAACTGAAGGTTTTCTTCCTGGTTCTTTCTTTTCGGTATGCTTGTTTGAACCAAGTTTTGTAATATCTCCTATTTATATATAATAAATTACAGTGGCTTGCCACTTTTGTTCCTCAAATCCAACTTGGGTGCAACTTCATTTTTAACAAATTTCATGAGGTTTTTAAGGAAATCAATGTTTCCAACCTTGCCACACCCTATAAACTCATCAAACATATCTATTAGGACCTACACAAGCTTGATCCAACCTTACATCTTGTTTCCCTCATGTTTCATTGACATTAGCAAGTTGTAACCACCATTTTTCACCTAATTTCACTCATTTTTGCCATGCATGGCAACTCACCAACTCAAGTACAAAATTTTCTAACTCTCTAAACCCATGTAGTCACCTTATATAGTCCTAATAAAATCTACCATGGCCATACCATCTAGCTACAAACCGTACAATAGATGGTATGGCCTTTTAGCACTTTGGACTCTTAAGGGAAATCATTGGTCCAATGTAGCTTGAAGTGATTCAGTGTATTTGGGTGCAAAAGAGGACCATCCCTAGCGTAAAAGTACCCATCCGGATGTTTTGGAACAGTTCGTTTGGTCGTATGAGTTGCTAAATGAAAGTTGCACCACTTTGCAACTTTACACTGCTTGCATTTGACAACTTTTTCCTCAACTAAAAACTTGCCACCACGGAAAAACGCCTCCAAGATAGAAAAAAACTAAGAGAGGTTATTGTAGATGGGCCAAATACAATCCCATAGCCTCAAACAAAGAGTCTATAAATGTCACGATTTCTGAGAAATATCCCTTCAAATATTTTTTCCTTTTAGCACTTTCGACTCTTAAGGGAAATCGTTGGTCCAATGTAGCTCAAAGTGATTCGGCATATTTGGGTGAAAAAGAGGACCATCCCTAGCATAAATGTGCCCATTTAGACGTGTTGGAATAGTTTGTTTATTTGTACAAGCTGTTGAATGAAAGTTGCACCACTTTGCAACTTTACACTACTTGCATCTAACAATTTTTCCCTCAACTGAAAAACTTGCCACCATGGCAAAAAACCTTTGAGATAGAAAAAAATGAGAGAGGTTATTATAGATGGGACAAACATGATCACATAGCCTCAAATGGAGAGTTTGTAAATGTCACGGTTTCCATTAAATAGCCCTTCAAAGGTTTTTTCCTGTTAGCACTTTGGACTGTTAAGGGAAATCGTTGGTCCAATGTAGCTCAAAGTGATTCAGCATATTTGAGTGCAAAAGAGGACCATCCCTAGCATAAAAATACCCATCTAGACATTTTGGAATAGTCGGTTTGGTCGTACAAGTTGCAAAATGAAATTTGCACCACTTTGCAACTTTACACTGCTTACATCTAACTTTTCTGTCAACTAAAAACTTGCCACCACGGGAAAACGCCTCTAAGATAGAAAAAACTAAGAGAGGTTATTGTAAATGGGACAAACACAATCCCATAGCCTTGAACAGAGAGTATGTAAACATCAAAGATTCCAAGAAATAGCCCTTCAAAGATTGTTGTCTTTTAGCACTTTGGACTCTTAAGGGTAATTGTTGATCCAATGTAGCTCGAAGTGATTCAGCATATTTGGGTACAAAAGAGGACCATCCCTAGCATAAACGTACCCATTCGGACATGTTGGAATAGTCTGTTTGGTCGTACGAGTTGCTGAATGAAAGTTGCACCACTTTGCAACTTTACACTGCTTGCATCTAACAACTTTTCCCTCAACTGAAAGCATGCCACCACAGGAAAATGCCTTCAAGATAGAAAAAACTGAGAGAGGTTATTGTAGATGGGCCAAACACAATCCCATAGCCTCAAATGGAGAGTCTGTAAACATCACAGTTTCTGAGAAATAGCCCTTCAAAGATTGTTGTCTTTTGGCACTTTGGAATCTTAAGGGAAATCATCGGTCCAATGTAGTTCAGAGTGATTCGGCATATTTGGGTGCAAAAGAGGAACATCCCTAGCATAAACGTACCCATCTGGACGTGTTGGAATAGACTGTTTGGTTGTACGAGTTGTTGAATGAAAGTTGCACCACTTTGCAACTTTACACTAGTTGCATATGACAACTTTCCCTCAATTGAAAACATGCCACCATTGGAAAACACCTCTAAGATAGCAAAAACTGAGACACATTATTGTAGATGGGCCAAACACTATCCCATATTCTCAAACGGAGAGTCTGTAAATGTCACAGTTTCTAACAAATAGCCCTTCAAAGATTGTTTCCTTTTAGCACTTTGGACTCTTAAGCGAAATCGTCGGTCCAATGTAGCTCGGAGTGATTCAACATATTTGGGTGCAAAAGAGGACCATCCCTAGCATAAACGTACCCATCTAGACATGTTGGAACTTTTTCTTTGGTCGTACAAGTTGATGAATGAAAGTTGCACCACTTTGCAACTTTACACTACTTGCATCTGAAAACTTGCCACCACAAGAAAATGCCTCCAAGATAGAAAAAACTGAGAGAGGTTATTGTAGAGGGGCACAACATGATCTCATAGCCTCAAAAAAAAAGTTTGTAGGCATCACAATTTCTGAGAAATAGTCTATCAAAGATTGTTGCCCTTTTGCACTTTGGACTCTTAAGGGATTTCATTTATTGAACGTAGCTCGAACTACTTCGGCCTATTTGGGTGCAAAATGAGACCATACCTAACCTAAATGTAACCATCTAGATGTGATGGAACAGTCGGTTAGGTCATACGATTTGTAGAACAAGATTTATTTATGCACTTACAAGTAGTTTTCAGCCTCCAACTGAACTCCAACACTGATTTTTCGTGTGAAAAAAATCCATGAGACCATAGCTTGTTGCTTTCTTTTTAATGGAAACTAGTGGGTAGTAGAGTTAACTTCTTCACAAATTTAGCGTTTGAGATTGCAAGAAGACATCAAAATGGCTAGTGTACTAAATAAATTCTTATGATTTCTGAAGAATGCTAATAACTCTACTCAGTTGGCTTCTTTTTTCAAAATCATACAAATTGAACCTTGGCATCAATAGAATTTTTATATCAAGCTACCACAATTCAAGTTTCAACGATGAATATTTATCATGCATGTTTTAAATGACATTCAAGTTTATGGTGGTTTTCTTGTTTATATGATGTTATGTGATATTCTAATCCTAATTCATGCTTCTAGGCTACATATATATATAGATATATATATATATTATTTCTACATTTTTACTAATGAACCCAAAATGAACTGAACCGCCCCCAAAAAAAATTTAGCCGAACTGGCAAATCGAACCCCCGAACTCGAACCTGAACCCGAACAAGTAACGTAGTTTGTAAGTCAGTTATTGGGAGTTGGTCAATTGTTTTGTGTGGGGGAGAGTCTTAAAAAAAATTTAGGAAGTCATTTTGGGGATTGATGAATGTAATTTTGTGAAGAATCAATAAGATCATATTGAGTTACTTTGCAAAAATTGTGGTTTCTACAGAAAAAAAAATCTATGTTTTCTCCATTTTTTGAACCCTACACAACAAATAAATGGCTGCATAGCATGTGGAATGAGGGGGGAGCAGGCCTAAGACCCCTTTAAAGTTGGTTTGAGTGCTTTATTTTCATTTTTTATGAGTTTTGTGCCAAGTTTTCTCAAGGCGGGTAGTGAACCCAAATTTTGCATTTTGAGTAACTTATGAATTATTGAAGCCCTCCACCTACTGTACCTTTCATGTGGCTCAGTGGAGAGGCTTTGTACAATATTATTTGAATGTGTGTAGGTCCATTTAAGAAAGGGGAAATTATTTGTGACTCTTGGAGTTGTTGTCCTAAGCAAATCATTGCTTAAATTGCATGAAAATGGAGCTTTTAGCCTAAGGTTTGTTAAAATCAAAGAGAGTGGGGGAATCTCTTTAACTTTTAAGCATATTGGGGTCATAATAGAGGTGTCTGAGTCGGTGGCATGGTCAAGGGAGTTGTGCAAGTGGTAATTTCAATAAACCCTATGCATTTGCATGGTAAACGGACGGTTTCATGGGACAACCTGCTAAAGGACCTGTAGGTGTAGAATAATCTTAGAATTTGTTGTTTTATGACACAACTCAAGATTTTTTGGGGTGTTCTTTTGAAGATCAAATGTTTAAATGGCACTCACTTTGTGAAAGAGGCTAATTCACTAGCCTAGGATAGGGGTATGTTATTGGTTCTCAAATTTGGTCCAAAGGAGTCAAGGGTAGTTTTCACATATGTTTTCACCCCCACTTTGCATCAATCCATAGCTTGTTTGAAAGCACTTGTTTTAGGCTTTTAGCCATAACAACAAGCCAATGAACTATTTGATAAAAAGCTTCGGTACACATGTATGAAAAATGTGGTAGCATAGACAAGGCAAAGAACTGTTTGAAAAAATGCCTCAAAGAAATTTGGTCTCATAAAATTCCATGACAAGAAAATGCAATTGACAGCTGCTCCTAGTTATTAGTTATGTAATGTGAAGTAATTGCATAATTGCTTAGGTTGACTTTGTAAAAACTATATTTTAATTAAAAAAATTTCATCTATCAGCATCTAGTTGTTAGTTATGCAATGTGAAGTAATGCTTTGAGTTTGAAAGATGTGCAATGCAATGCAATCAGGGATATGAATATAAGATACATAATGCAACCATTCTTTTTTATGCAATTGTACATTGATATTTAACCATTGCTCACTTGATTAAATTTTCAAAGTTTAATCATGCACATGAGGAAGAAATTAAATTTTGATTGTCAACTTCTATATATCAAATTATCCAATAATCTTGAGTGTATCTCCATTTACAAAAATGCCATCAATGCCAATTCAAACAAAGTTTTACAGAATGTGGCATATGCCATCTTGATGTCTATTCAAATTTTACATTCCAAAATGTCTATCTCATCCTAAACTACTAGTGGATCATCAAAATGGAGCCTCTTTGAAGCACTCATTGGCTCTGAAGGTAGCTAGACAAGAAAAATTCAAACCACAATTGAGATTAGTTATACTATATAATTTAAAATTGAATAATTAACATCAAAATCAATATACATTGAATTATAATTGAACTCTAAAATTGAATTCTTGATTACCTAAAATATTTGTCTCTTCAAAGGGTCAGGAGTCCTAGAATATGCCCCTCTCAAAGAACCAACCAAACCAACTTTTGTAATGTCAATCTATATATGTGAATAAAAACATAAAATTGATCCAAGTTAGCATAGAATTGTCGGTAATAGAAACATATTTACCAAACACATACCTCTTTAGGATGATCTTTTTCTTTATCTCCTTTAGGTGTTTTGACACCTCCTCCTTGAGGTGTTTCAACACCTACTCCTTGAGGTGTTCCAATACCTACTCCTTCAAGCATTGTGGAACTTTTCAACAATGATGTATAGCTCATAACTGCCTGTACATAAAAATGACAAGTACATATGAAACTACCAATCTATGTCGATGTATGCATAATCAATATAAGATCTTAAAAATATTAATTCAATTGAATTTGAGTTCAATTACCTTCACCTTATCTAACATTGCACCTCCATAGTCTAGACAAGACTACACCTCGCTCACACTAATTATTTCCTACAAGAAGAAAATAAGATAAACATAAAAGTTATTGTATAATTTCATTAATGACAATTCAAATGACAAGCAAGTATATAATAAAAAAATGTAAACAAGTGAGTGTGAAAATATATATTGTGTGTGTGTCGAGGCCAAATGAAATGGCCCTAAGGGTGCTATCAGTCACCTGTGTGAGCTCCTCCTCAGACATCAACTGTTAAATAGACCATGTAAATGAATATTATTACTTTATACTATATCTTATTAATATTCATTTAAAAATAAATGCAAGTTATGAATTTAAAACGTAAATCTTACCTGTGTCACTATTCCAATGTCCCCCTCTCTAGCAGGAGAGGACTTTGTAGGGAACACTCCACTCCCTTGCATCTGATGTATAATGTCCACATCATGGAGGTCATAATCAAAAGTGTGCAAGGGATGCTTGGTGAGGCTATACAAGAGGACCCAATAATATCTGGTGGAACATAGAGCAAGTATGTGGCACACAAATATGTGGACCTGATGAGGATGATGCAACAACACTCGAGCCATTGCCAACATCACCAGAATGTGGTTGAGCTACTATAGAAGCATGTGAAACCAAAAGACCACTCAAAGAGTGAATAGCCTAGATAGTCTGTGTGGCCACATCCTACATAATATCGGGATGATATACTGGAGGTGGAGAGGAAGGGGAGGAGGGGGAACATATGGGCATGGGACTACTCTAACTTCCCCTATTCTATCCTGGGGAATACCTCCACCGACCCTAGAAGGGTTTAATGTCAAAGTAATTGACATGATTCCCTAACACAAACTCAACATATAATTTTTTAATAAAGTAAAATGGTATATCACAATTGTTGTTTGGTGGTTTATCAAAAACCATACACCAATGATCCCAAAATTTATCTACAATGTCCCTATGCATGCACCATTTTATAGAAATTTTTGGTTTATTAACATTAACTAGAAAACCAGTGTGGGGGTTAACAAATAAAGAGGCTATTTGGGCTTTGGTTATTTTGAGATCTTTCACATCATCGTAAGACAATCCACATGAGTAATATTCCCTCATGTCTTCTCACCATGAATGAAATTCATATGTTGGGTGGAGAGGGTTTCTATATTTTTAATTATTTCCTTCAATGTGTTTGACATCTCGGATAATCAAGGGATTCTCATATAAACATCATAAATGCCCCTCAATTGCTGCAATTTTTCACCAATTAAGTCTTCAATTGATGGTTAGAGGTGGTGGAGCGTTTGGCATTTGTGCATTTTCATTCTCAGCTGGTGGATCATTTGGAATTTGTGCATTTTCATTCTCAGTAGCCATAATGCCTGATTAAAGTTAAAAACTAATTAATCTAATTGAAATTAGACAATATAAATGAAAATATTGTAAAAATACCCTAGTTTTAAAAAAAAAATCCAAAAAAATCCCTACTTTTTAACAAAAATCTATAAGATTCTCTAATTTTTAATAAAAATACATAAACAACACTATTTTTTAATCAAAATCCATAAAAAACATTCATTTTTAATAAAAATTCATTCTAAACTCAAGTTTTTCATAAAAATCAATCAAAAACCCTATTTTGAAAAAAAAATCAGAAGAAACTACATGAAATTATACAAATCTAATTGAAAAATTGATTAAAGCAAAAAAAATCCACAAACTAACCTTTCAAATCAAATATCTACTAAATCAAATATCTGATATTCGAAAATCCTCCTCACTATGTGCCTGCAGCCTGTGCAAATGGTAAATGATTTTAACAACCTACAAATACATATATGTGTGTGTGTGTGTGTGCCTCAAATTAGATATCCGGTTTGGAACAAATATCCAATTTGAATCAGATATCTGATCCAAATTGGATATCCAATATGGAAACCTTGGTTTGGGCATTGCTTTGGAGCAATGTACTAATACCCAAGCCACAAAAAATTCAACTCGACATTTTCGCGTTTCTGGGTCGATGAAAAACGTAATTTTTTTCTCATTGCCACTTTTTGGCCCATCATGATCCTGCACATACCCATTAACCAAACAAAAAACAAACAAAAGGATGAGGAAAATGTCAAATTCCCTGGTGTCAAGATCCCCCACTGACTAAGATTCATGAGTTCCTACTCATGAGGTCGTCCATGCAACAACCTAGGTTGGAGATAGCAGATGCAAATACCCATGAAGCATCCTCCACTGGATTCCTTTCCATTTTACCAAATACTATAAATAATCCCTACCTCGGGTCTTCCATACCAACTATGTGTCTAGAATGCATTCAATTTCCAATTAAACTCGTGTGTTACCCTGCTACTCCTCCATAGTTCTAAGTTCCAACTCTATTATGTCAGCTTCTACAAGAGCTTGATAAAGAAATAAGTCTACTACATTGAAGATGGGTGAAAAGCATAGTCCAGAGGGAAGGCCGAGTTCATCAGCATTAGCTAAAAAATTTCTAAGGATCCTACAAGGCCCAATTTTTTTTCATTTTTAGTTTGTTATAGGTACCAGTAGGAAATATTCCCCTCCAAAGATGAGCCACTACAAGATCCCCTTCCTGAAAGTGCACTTCTCTCCATTTCTGATTAGCATAACATTTGTATTTTAGATTCCTTCCTTCAATGTTTCTTTTAACCTCCTCATGAAGGTCATAGATGGTCTTAGCAAATTCTTTACCATCTACACTTCATTTATCCATATCACCCAGATTTTGAAGTTCAAACACACCTCAAGGATGCATGCCATAGATAATGTAAAATGGGTTGAAACCTGTACTTTGATTTGGAGAATCATTATATGAAAAAATTGCTTGTGCCAATGCCATATCCCAATTGTTGGGTGTGTTTCCAATAAGGAATCATAACATATCACCAAGAATCTGATTAACAACCTCAGTTTGACCATCTGTTTGGGGATGATAGGTTGAACTAAAATGGAGGTATGTTCCCAAAATTTTCCAAAGAGTTTTCCAAAAATTCCCCACAAACTTGGTGTCACGATCGGATATGATACTTCTTGAGATACCATGCAATCGTACCACTTCCTTGAAATACAAGTTAGAAATATTGGTAACATCACTAGTTCTCCTACATGGAATAAAATGAGTCGTTTTAGAGAACCTATCCACAATTAAAAAAATGGAATCATTTCCCTTTTGGGTACGAGGAAAACCCAAAAAAAATCCATACTTATAGAGTCCCATGGTCTAGATGGAATTGGTAATGGCTAATGCAAACTAGCATTTTGAGTCTTCCCTTTTGCCAACTAGCAAACTCTATACCTCTCCAAATACTTCTTAACATGTGCCTGCATCTTTTGCCAATAATAATGGGTGCTCAACTAAAATTAAGTTTTGTCTTACCCAAAGTGTCCTGCTAGGCTTCCACAATGTTTCTCCTTCAATAAATTGTCCCTCATTGATCCTCTAGGGATGAAAAAAAAATTCCCTTTAAATAGAAAACCTTCCTATAGAATGCATTCCATTCATGGCTCTCTATATCTACTGATAGGACTATTAAGAGCTTGAAATTTTTCCTTGAAATATACATCATCATGTTCATACAAATCCTTCAAACTATCAAAGCCCACACTGTTAGCCTGGATTTCTTGAAACAATAAGCTTCTCCTACTTATTGCATCAGCAACCTTATTTGTTTGTACACTCTTATGTTTCAACAAAAAGTTAAAAATTTGAATATACTCTACCCATTTAGCATGCCTTTGGTTCAACTTATGTTGCTTGTTTATAAATTTCAATGCATGATTATCTGTATAGACAATTAACTCCTTAGGAAGAAAATAATGCATCCACTTCTTCAATGACTGAACTAATGCATAAAACTTAATATCATTGGCTGAATATTTCTTATTAGCATCATTTAACTTTTAACTAAGATAAGCCATAGGTTTTCCTTCTTGACTAAGAACAACCCCTATTTCCAATCCAGTTGTTGAACAAGACAACTAAGAGGGGGGTGAATCAGTTGTCACAAATTAAACTTTAATTTATTCATTGGAACTAACACTTAACATTGCTTAAAAGATTAAATAATGAATACTAGTGAAAAAATAGAAAACCATCACATAAAAACCATAACACCAAATTTATGTGGAAAACCTAATGAGGGAAACCCCACGGTTAGGATTACCTCACATTATAGAGAATATCAAAACCGATTATGAGAGGCTCACTGTCTGAGAAACAAGGCTCACTACCAAAACAAGGACTCACTATCTGGAACAAGGACTCACTATCCAATAGGGCTAACAACCTAGAGGGATCACTGCCACAAAGATACAAAGAAGATAAAGAAGACTTGTTACAGAGAGAAGACAATCTCAATGCAATAAAATATTCAACCACAATTCGCTCAATCCATTTGCAGACATGCACGAATGATAGAGTGCACCTTCAACTCACTACTTCTGAAATCTCAACATTTAAGCTTTACATTGATCTGCCATACTCGCATCACACACACACTGACACACACTTATCTCTATTATCTTTTCACTCTTGTCTCTATATTATTTTTCTCTTTTCTCCTTCACTTCTTTCCTAATTCATTCTACATTTATACCATCTTCAACTTTGAAACATATCAAAGTCAACCATCCAAATTCAAATTAGGTTCGTGCAAAAACATTCTAGGGTGGAATTAGAATGATGGCAACCCAAAGACATGGTTCATTAGGACCCAAATAGATCCAACATGCTTCACTAACTCTGAAAGTAGTATTCCACACAAGGTTGACCAAACCAGTGTAAAACACATAGAAAACTTAAGCACAAACTTTCCAGATACCAAAGTTATCTTCAATACAATCAAAACAACTCAACTCTAGAACTGAAAGTCATATGACTTCATCAAAGAGAAATCCGAACCAACAATATTTCTCTTGGACCTCAACCAAAAACACAAAAAATCATAGTTCACAACTGATGAACACAACTCACACTGTACAATTAATCAACAACCAAAAATTAAGATATAGCAACTTCCAACAACCAAGATCAACATATCTAAACCATACAAATATAGGAGAAAATCCGGAGCAAAACCCAAAGCACCTATTGAACACTTGCAACATATCTTCATTACAATTTTTTCAATATCCTCAACATATACAACCAATAACCTGTATCCATGACACTAATGACAATAGCAATCATTTGATAACCAATTGACCAGTTGACATCAATGACAACACCTTCAATCTTTTCATTATTGTAACAATCTCCCCCTTTATCATTGATGGCAACACATGATGTGAAAAACAATCAAAGACGCCATGTAGCTCTAAATACACTTATCAAGAATTTTTTTTATGTTTCTCCCCTTTAGTAGATAGTCTTTTATATTCTTCCTCTTTCCTTTACATGCTTCCTCTTCTTTTTCAAATGCTTCCTCCCCTTCTTTTTTCACATGATTCCTCTCCCCTTTTTTTCACATGCTTCCTCTTCTTTTTTTTCACATGCTTCCTCTCCTCCTTTCACATCAATGGAAAAGGAAACTAATATTTGTGTATGTGCAAGATCATGATGGTCCAAAAAGTGGTGATATGATGGGTATGTGTAGGGTATGTGGCGGTTGACTTTTCTTACACAAAATTGATGAAACTAAAAGGGCTTTTAAGAGATTCTCAGCTTTCCACCAATATAAATTATGCTTAACTTTAAATTTAATAAATAATTATTATTCATTTTCTATTTAAATTACAACTAAAGTCCTTATTGATAGGCTAATTGAAAAACATCTATAGATTACAAACAGTATCACATTTTTTGAATCTGAAACATGTGTCACATTCTATGCTTCGCATACTATAGGATTAAAAAAAAAATCATGAAGTTTTGACCAAGCTAAGGTGGTCAAACATATGAGTTTTTATATTTTTTTAAAATTTTTAATAAAAAATTCATAATTAATTATTTTCTTGGAAAAAAATTACAAAAAAATATGCTTCACATATGTACATGAGTCCTCTAATTATATCTAAAATCTTATAAAAAAAAAATATTAAGATTTTATTGTGGTTAGGGTGGTCAAACAGACACCTACTTCTTATTTTTTCCTTGAAATTTAAGTACTACTGCATTGAAATTTCAAATTTTCACCAAATAGATTTTTTTTTAATAAACCTAGTAGTTTAGAAACTACATTCAATTTTCTACATCTTATATTCTTACATATTTTTGAAATAATATAGATAACTTATTCAATTTTTTACGTCAAGTTTCCTAACTCTAATTTTTCTGAATTTTTAGCCACTTAAGGGCCTATTTTTTCCATGATGATCTTGCACATACCCATTTTGCATTGATTTCTCCTTTGACATAGAAAATAGAATACACACAATGAAAACACCTAATACTACCTACTCCCCCTGAGAGGTAGCCACCAAAACATCAATCCAAAATAAAGATAGATCCTTAAATCCACTGAACTGATGCATCTCCATATGCATCTAGTTCAAGAAAGGAGGGTCAATGACCCCTAAATTCTCTCCAAGATACTCAAAAGTATCTTTAGGAAGAGCCTTCATGAAGATATCAACCACCTGATCGTTCATTGGAACATACTCAAGCTTTACTTCATTCTCCATGACCTTCTCTCTCAAGAAATGATATCTGATAGATATGTGCTTCATCCTCAAGTGCATCATAGGATTCTTTGAAATGTTAATTACACTTGTATTATCACAAAAGATAGAAATAGGAGCATCATACACCACTTTGATATCTTTCAATGTCTATTTCATCCATAGAACTTGTGTACAACAAGATGCAGCAGTAATATATTTAGCTTTAGCAATAAACAAGGAAACTGAATCTTGTTTTTTTACTCAAACATGCCACTAATTTTCAAATAAGAAAGAATGCACCACTAGACTTGTACTCTTTCTATCATCTACACATATGTCCCAATCTGCATCTATATAAGCACTTAGAGTAAAGTCAGTATCTCTAGGATACCATAATCCATAATCCGGAGTGCCATTCAAATATTTGAATATTCTTTTAATAGAAGCAACATGTGTTTCCTTAGGATCTTCTTGAAATCTAGTCACAAGACAGACAACATGCATAATATTGGGTCTAGTAGCAGTCAAATACAATAGTCCACCAACCATAGATCTATACTTGCTCTGATCAGCCTTAGGTGAATCATCATCTTTTTCCAAGTTGCAACCAATCACCATAGGAGTACATACCGGTATGGAACCATCCATCCCAAACTTCTTCAACATCTCTTTCACATACTTAGACTGTGAAATAAAAGTTCATTTCTCCATTTGATTGATTTGTAGCCCGAGAAAGAAATTCATCTCTCCAAACATAGACATTTCAAATTCTTTTTACATCTCTTCTGCAAACATATTGCACATATTTTCATTTCCTCCAAAGATAATATCATCAACATATACAACCACAATCAAGATTTTGTCATTTTTGTATAACTGAAAATATGTTATACTTCTATGAATCCTTGCATGCAAGGATACTCAATAATGAGTCCTTGCAAATCAATTCACAGCTCTCTATCCGAGAAGAGCAAGGATTGATATTGTGGCCCTCAGATTGACCCAGTTACCCCTACAAATATAGTCTCGGAATGAGAGATTCAAAGAGGAGAAGCAAGAATGTCAATCTCCATGAATCATGTTCTTGCAATGCAACAATGAGAACTAATCTAAATGACTGTAAAATGCAATAAACAAAACTAATTTATTGAAATGAAAATTGATCTACATGCAATGCCATAAATGAATTACTTTGTAAATTAATCTACTATGAAGATTAAGCTAAAATGTAATATTAAACTATATGCTCTAAAACTAAGATGCTTATAAAATCAAACTAATGTGTAATCTCAAATGATAAAATTCAAGAAAATTTGTAGCATAAGTCTAATGTAAAAAATTTTGATTCTCTTTTAAATGAGAATGAGAGGGCTCATTTTATAGGCAAAAGTGGAATTGAAGGAAAATTCAGAAGCAATGTGGGATAAATAGAAAAATAGAAACAAATCTTGATTGGAATTCTTTTTTAATTTATTTCCCTTTTAACTGATTTGTTTCCTTTTTTTCATCACAGGATATTCTTGAGAGGATATTTCATTTATTTTATTTAATTTAAGATGATAATATTTCTTTTAATAAAATAAAATAAGATTATGTAATTTAGAAATGAATATTAATAAAATAAAAATAAAATTATTTAATTAAAAATAGATTTAATTAAATAGCATCATTTTATTTAAGTAATATTAACTTCAATTAAATAACATTATTTTGTTTATTAAAGAGTTTATTTCTTTGATTAAATAAAATTAATGAAAAATTCAAACAGGAAAAATTGAAACATTTGAAATAGTTATGAATTGATTAAAATTTGGTTGAGAAAATCGCGACGATCATTGATTGAGAAAGTTGATGTTGACAAATTAAATAAATGGGGGACTAAAGTCTAGGTGACCATTTTAGGTTGCATAAATTTGCCCCTCTTTGACTAATGTGAGGTCGACTCGGGATCACATGCAGTCAAAGAATGAAGTTACAATGTGAGATCGATTTGGGATCACAAAACAACTCAGATGTGAGGTCGACTCGGGATCACATCTGGACAAACATAAACAAAAGGCCTTTGAACATGAGGGCGATTCGGGATCACATCCAAAGTGAGAGATAAGAATCTCAAGCAAGGTTTCCCCAAGAGAAGCAATTGATAAATTGATAAAGTTGAATCAAGGATTGAAGTTTGATAGGTACTGCCCCCTCGTGATCGAAATCAAAATGAGATAGAGGAGAAATAATAAATTGAAAAATTTGATCAAATCAAACAAAAGATAAGGTTCTTGATGTAAGATGAAAAAATATAAGAATCACAGAACCCAGGTAGATCAACAAGAAAATTATGCCCTAAGGTTGAATTAGGAGAAAAGAAGTGGGGTGAAATCGAATGGAAGATAGAAGTTTGGAAGAAATGGAAAGAAATGGAGAGAAGGAAAAGAATCTGCCTCGAGAAAGAGGATGCATCAAAATCAATCAATTGTTTAAGATAGGGAATTTCGATTGAGATCACGAAAGAAGATAAGGAAATGAAGAACGTGATCACAGTTGATGAAAAATCCACAAGAAAGATGAAGGAAACCTTCTCAAACCCATAATACAGCCTAAAAGTGCAAATTAACATGAAGTCTAAATAATGCAAGCTACATGAAAATGCAAAGGTGTACTTGCAATAGGGTAACATAGGTTTTTGTGTGTTCATCATTCATTAGAGAATGTAAGAGAACTTATTTTTATCATTGGGCCATTATTACCAGACATCGGACAATCACACAATCATCACTAGTCACAAACGCAACTATGAAGATATGAATGTGATTTATATTAGCTTGGAATGTGGAAAGATTCTAACATGAGCATCAAAGACATGAAGGTCAAGATGACTACAATGTTAGCTTACCCAATTTAATGTAGCAAAACCATGCTCGCATCAAGACATAAATGCTAGGATTACCATGAGAATGGTTGTGCAAAACATTCAGGATGATGCCATAATCTACTAGAATTATTGTCAAGGAGACAACAAAGAGACGAAAGAGGTTCAGACAACACCCTGGCGAAAGCAAATAAAAACATGCCCCATGCCTCAAGTCCTCTAGCTATGCATCACGGAGAGACTTATTAGACAAGGACACTCAGCGAAAATCAATATCAGTCAGCACACAAAGAAAAGATCATGGCATATCTCAAGCATTAAGTGTTGCAATTAAAAAATTTTAAGTGTGTAAACTGATACTGAGTTCCGAGGATAAGGATCAAATGCTTGCAAGTAGGTAAGATCACATGACCGAACTAGATAAGACCAAACTGATAAGTGTTGAAAAACACACGATGTCAGGGGTTGTGTTGAAAAACATAGTTGGGTTAGTGTTGAAAAACACCATTTGTGAGGTGTCCTAAAGACAAGCATATCCAAGAGACCAAAGCTAACACAGTGATGCCCCTAGACAAAGACAAAGACCAATTCAAACCAAGGCAATAAGGACAAGGCATGATGGAGAAAGGCTAAGTGTCGAGGATGCATGCTAATAAATAGGGATGCAAAGGCCTCAAGTAGCGCCTGTTTCCAGGTTTTCACCACTTGGAATAATTTTTTTTAGGACTTTTTATATTTATTTATTTTTTTGTATTTTTGCTACCAAAGTACTTTGTTTCAGGGTTTTTCACCAGGCACTGCTGCTTTTGAATTACGGATTTTTTGTATTTTTCATTTTTTTTTGTATTTTTTAGCATCATATTTGAATTTTTTTGGATTTTTTGACAATATATCAATTTTTTTTGTAATTTTTTCAGTATCATATATCAATTTTTTTGGAACTTTTTTCAGGGTCAT
This sequence comes from Sequoia sempervirens, assembly GCA_007258455.2. Lineage (NCBI taxonomy): Eukaryota > Viridiplantae > Streptophyta > Pinopsida > Cupressales > Cupressaceae > Sequoia > Sequoia sempervirens. Next base: position 68,249 of record VDFB02334108.1, on the reverse strand, counting down.
AATTATATACAAAGGATGCCCCCAGACAGAATGGGCATCAAGGATAGAACTTCTTCAGGTGCAAAACATTGATAGGCTCAGGGAGCTGCTCCCCCTCTTCAGTAGATAGTAGATAGGCACCTATGCCAAAAGTTGTTGTGATGATGTAGGGTCCAAGCCAATTAGGTTCGAATTTTCCCTTCTGTTCTCGATTCTGTTGGTTCTTAGGATTCTCTCGCAGAACAAGATCTCCTACATGGAATTCTCTAGGGCGAACCTTTTTGTTGAAGGCTTTGGACATCCGCTTTTGATAGACCCTCATATGGTCAAATGATGTTTTATGCTTCTCATCAAGAAGTTCCAATTCTTGCAATCTCATGGCACGATAGTCTTCATCTGTAACTAGACCTTTGAGAGAGACCCAAAGTGATGGAATCTCAACCTCTAAAGGTAACACTGCTTCAACGCCGTATGTGAGGGAAAAAGGAGTAGCCCCAGTTGGAGTATGAATACTCGTTCTATAGGCCCACAGGGCCGGATTTATCTGTAGGTGCCAGTCTCTACCATTCTTATGAACTGTTCTATGCAAAATCTTGAGAATGGTTTTGTTTGAAGCCTTTGCCTGACCATTTCTTTGTGGGAAGTAAATGGAGGACCAATGTTGCTTTATCTTGAATCTTTGGCAGAGTTCTTTAATGCCCTTGTTTTTGAACCGACCTCCATTGTCAGTGATGATCTCATATGGCACTCCATATCAACAGATGATATGGTTTAAAATAAATAAAGACACTGTCTTGCCTGAGGCAATAGAAAGTGGAACAGCCTCTACCCATTTTGTGAAGTAGTCAGTAGCAGTGATAATGAACTTATGCCCACCTGATGAGTTGGGATGAATCTACCCAACAAGGTCAAAGGCCCATCGCTGAAATGGCCAGTGAGATATAGAAGGAATTAGCTCCCTACCTGGAGCATGTATTAGGTGTCCATGTTTCTGACATTTTTCACAAGACTTAGCAAATGCTACTGCATCTATCTGCATCGTAGGCCAATAGTACCTTGCCCTAAGCAACCTTCTAGCCATGGAAAGACCATTAGAATGTCCTCAACATATGCCCTCATAGATGTCAACTAGGGCTTGATCGGATTCCTCCTTTTCTAAGCACCTAAGAAGTGTTCCATCTAGACCCCTCCTATTCAAATCACCAGAGATGAGGGAATGGCGAGAGGCATTGCAGATAAGGTTTCTTCTTTCAGATCGGTTAAATGTATTGGGGATGATGCCATCATGAAGATATGAGTAAATAGCACCATAGCGGGAGGATTCATGATTGACAAGGGTACAAATGACATGGCTTTCGGGTGAGTCAAATATGGGATATCGTAGCTCTTCCACCAGGAATTCATATCTAGACTCATGTTCCTCTAACTGAAGAAGTGAAGCAAGGGTGGCCATAGCATCAGCTGCTTTGTTCTCAGCCCTAGGGATTTGCTAAAAGGTGACAAAAGTAAAATACCGTCTTAATGAATCAACCATTTTTTTGTAAGGTACCAACTTGTCATCTTTTGTTTGGTATTGTTCATTGACTTGGTTGATGATCAGCTGAGAATCCCCATAGATATGTAGTTCTGTGATATTCCACTCTATGGCCATTTTTAGTCCATTTGTCAAAGCCTCATACTCAGCTATGTTGTTTGTGCATGGAAAGAGTAACTTGTAAGATTGAGGAATAGTATACCCATGAGGAGAAACAAACAACACACCAGCTCGAACCATTTTGCATGGGAACCATCAAGAATAGTTTCGGGATCTTTCAGTCGTAATACATAAGATGCTCATCTGGAAAAGTTGACTTGAATGGGCATAATGTATCTTGAATAGGGAAATTAGCGATTGATACGCAATAAGCAGCGCTGATTGCTAGCTCAATATACTCTATGTCAAATTCAGAAAGAATCATCATCCATTTAGCAAGTCTACCCGTGAGAGCAGCTTTACCGAGCAAGTATTTGAGAGGATCAATTTTTGCTATGAGGTGTATGGTGTGTGCGAGCATATAGTGTCGCAATTTTTGAGAAGCAAACACTACTGCGAGGCAAGCTTTTTCAATACTAGTATAATTAACCTCATAAGAAACAAGAGTGAGACTAATATAATATATGGCCCTTTCTTTCCCTTGTTCATCTAATTGAGCCAACAATGCCCCCAGTGAAGATTCAGTAGCTGAGACATATAAAATGAGAGGTTTTCCTGGAATGGGAGGCATTAAAATGGGAGGATTTGCCAAGTATTCTTTAATTTGATCCATGCTCTTTTGGAAATCCTCATTCCAGACACATTGAACACCTTTATGCAATTTTTTGTTGAAAGGTTGTGCTCTATCTACCAATTGTGAAATAAACCTCCTTATGGATTGAAGGCGCCCTTGAAGACTCCTCATTTGGCTGACATTTTTGGGAGGTGGCATGTTTATAATGGCTTGAACCTTTTCAGGGTCCACTTCTATTCCTTTAGCTGAAATGATGAATCCCAATAATTTTCCAGAAGTAACACCAAATGCACATTTTTTTGGGTTTAATCTTAGTTGAAATTGTTCCATGTGATCTAGAATCACTTCTAAATCAGCCAAATGTGTTCCTCTTCTCTTAGACTTAGCCAGGGTGTCATCCACATAATCTTCCATATTCTTATGCATCATGTCATGGAAGATGGTTGTCATAACTCTTTGGTAAGTAGCTCCTGCATTTTTCAATCCAAAGGGCATGACATTCCAACAATAAGTACCCCAGGCACATGTGAATGCAGTCTTTTCTTGATCCTCATGAGCTATCTTGATCTGATTATACCCAGAAAAACCATCCATCAAAGAATAGATCTCATATCCCGCTGTCATGTCCACTATCATGTCTATGTTAGGAAGTGGAAAATCATCCTTTGGGCATGCTTTGTTAAGATCTCTAAAGTCTGTGCAGATTCGAATGGTTTTATCATGTTTAGAAACAGGTACAATGTTGGAAATCCAGTCAGCATAGTCTATGGCTCTAATGAATCTTGCACCAAGGAGCTTTTCTAATTCAGCTTTCACTAAAAGAGCTATATGAGGGTGCATTTTTCTCAACTTCTGTTTGACTGGTTTCACACCTGGAGCTATGGACAAATGATGCATAATGAGATTAGTGTCCAACCCTGGAATGTCTGAGTATGTTCATGCAAAGTTAATTTCCTTCTTTTGGAGGAACTCAGTATAGGCTTTCTTTTCTTCAGGTGATAAAGATTTAGCCAAGTGTACAATTTTTGGAACTTCCTCTGTGCCCAAATTAACAGCTTCTATAGGTTCAACCAATACTAATGATCTGTCCTGGAAATAGCTTGGGAGACTATCAAGTACCTCATCCATAGGTGCCTCTAGGAGGTTTTCGCCTTTGGATACGTTTTTTAATTTTATTTTTTTTGGTTCTGACACTGCCACATAGTGGTTTTCGCCATCAGAACTCTTATTATTTTTTTCTTTTCTTTTTATCTTGTTACTAAGGTACTTGATGTCAGGTTCTATCATACTGGTAGCCGGTTCACTGGTGGAAGAGACTACAGGTTCAATGACATTTAGATAGCAGGTGATCTCATAGTCATTGTGAAATGTCAAGAGTTAAGGCTCTTGGTACCGTTGAGACCAATCAATAAGGTTGGGGTGAACAAGGGGTAGGTTGATGACCGGTTCAAGGTTAAGGATATAGGTGGTGTCATCTCTGGTGACTGTAGAATTGGAATCTATCAAGTTTCCCTCTAAAGTGTCTAAATCAGAATTTATCCTAGCAAGCGAAGAATCGTCTACTAATGCGACATGTGGGTTCCAATCTTCTAATCTAACACATGACTTGTCAGTTACATCAGGTTGAGAACTATAAGCGTGGACAACATCCATATCCAAGTCAACTGTTGCATCTAAGAGTGAATCCCATTCAAACTCATGAGAGTCTATTTCTGAATTATTGTTGGAGCCTCGTGATGTAGAAGCCTCAAGATTTGGAAGAGGCTCCTCTCCTCTAGCAATTTGCTCAATCACAAAATTATCTGAATTATCACCATCCATTGCAGCTGGGATGGAGACACTATCCATAGTCAATCTTGCATTCATATAGTCACTATCTATTGCAAATGAGATAGGAGGACTATCAATTATTAAATCTCTTGAATCTTCCCAAAGGAGATTTGTTGAAGGTACCCAATCATCTGTTATGTCTTGTTGATTGGTCAAATCTGGTACATATTATGTGTCATCTTTACTATCCCGCCTATCAGAAATGGGGATAGTGCATTTATTGTTGTTCATAAAGCCTAGGCCAACCGGTTTCTTAGACTTATGTGCAAAAAGATCATGATTGAGTGGTTCGGATCTAGCATCTAACCTGTGACTAAGAGGGCCATATCCTGGATAACCCATCTTCTTGACAAAAGTATATCCTATCCCATAGGACTTAGGAGAGGGGGAGAAATTTTTATTGTGCTGGTATTTCTCCTCTTTGTATATCCAATCTCGAATAGCTACTTCCTCTTTTTCATCTTGTATTGGTACTGAGGATTCAACAAACTTGTCAAATAGTGTCATTGCTGAAGATGATGGTTTCATCTCCTGTGAAGGCTTTCCATATGTCCTAGGGGAAACAGGCATCTTTGCAAAAGAGTCAAGTTGATACCCCCCCATGCCAAGGTCTACTGACTTAAATTTGTTTTGACAGTCTGCTAAAGTTGTTTCATAATCCTCTGCTGCTCGGTTAAGAGGGACATGAACATTAGCTAAGATTGAGTTAATTGATAAGGTGTTATCCCCTAGTATGCAAATTTATGTTCCATTGTAGGGGAACTTAACACACTGGTGGTAGGTAGACGGCACTGTCTGCAGATCATGAATCCATGGTCTACCCAGTAAAATGTTGTATGCAAGGGGTCTAGTATCAACAATTTGAAACAAGATATCTTTTTCAACTGGGCCAATCCTGACAGGAAGGACATCCAACCCCTTAGAACTTCATTTTGCCTCATCATAGGCCTTTATGGTGATCTTCTTTCTAGTGTCGATCACTTGCTCTGAATAGCCCAAAGTTTTTAACAAATTCAAAGTACAGATATTTAACCCAGCACCCCCATCAATCAACACGCGCCTGACATGGGTTTTATGAATCATGACTTCAATGTGAAGGGCAAGATTGTGTGGATGGCTTAGGGATTTTTCATCATCTTCAGAGAAAGAGAGGTAATGTGGGCTAGTAATGTGATTCACCATGCCTTGGAATTGGTCTATATCAATGTTGTTGGGGACATTTGATGTGCGCAAAGCATCCTCAAGGATCTGCTTATGCCTAGGGGACAACTCTAGAAGCTCTAAGATTGAGATATGTGCTGGAGTTTTCTGTAACTGATCTACAAGATTGTAGTTTGGTTTGAGAGCAGTGGCAGATTTTATAGTGACATTCTTGGATGCCACTTGCTTGGATTTGTTGGATGGACCTGAACTAGGCCCTCTGAGAATAATAGGGGCTTGACTCTTGGTAACAGCATTAAGGGCTTGGGAAGATAACCTAGAATGAGGACCTCTCAGCACCACAACAGGTTGGTTGTCAAAAATAGGGGGAGAGTCATAACCATGCGGGTCCTTACTCCTTATCATATTAACACTTAGCTCCACAACTTCAAGCATGTTTATCACATTTTCTGCCACTGTATAGGTGTAGTTGATTGCAGCTTTTCCATTCTGTAATTTAGAGGTTTCCGCCTTGTCGTAATTAGGTAAAGGTTCCTTAAAAGCCTTATGATCAGCATTGGTATTTAGGCCATCAACTTGAAGCTTTCCACTTTCTATAAAATCTTGGATGATATGTTTTAATCTCCAATAGTTTTCAACAATATGGCCAAGACCATTATGAAATTTACAGAATGCCTTGTCATCCCACCAATGTGGCTTAGGATCTGGAATGTGAAATTTTGCAGGATCCTGAGGATGTGCCAAGTTGTTAGCAATGAGAGTTTTGAGAATATCCTCATATGAGTCACCCAATTTGGTAAATTGCCGCTTCTGGTTTTTGGGCCTTTCCTGATATCTTGGTTTACTTTCTTGTTGTGGAGGTGCATTAAGCTTCATTGCTTGCATAGCCTTAGTCAAATTAAGAACACTTTGATCTCTTGATTGGGAAGAATCCACAACTCCATCATTGACAACTTGTTTTTTTTTGTTCCAATTGTTTTTCTTCCCTTTATCCTTATTATTGTGTTGACCATTGTTGGTATTATTGTTATGTCTAGTCAAAATGCCTTGTTCTTTTAGAACATCCTCAATGCGGCATGCAGTTTCAATCATGGTATCAAAGGAAGTGAAGACTATCTTTTTGATCTCATATCTCATTTCAGGCACCAAATTACTAACAAGTATGTCAATATTTTCATCCTCATGGATCGTCCTAGGATACCGAGAGCATTGTCTCCTCCACCTTTGCAAGAAGGTAACAAAGGGTTCCCCCTGATTTTGTTTCAAGTTGCATAGGTCCAACATAGTAACAGATCTTGACAGATTATATGCGAAGTGTTGAACGAATCTATGAACAAGTTCTCTAAAAGTCTTGACAGGAGGAGTGATATTGGTAAACCATTCCATTGCTTGTCCTTTAAGACTCCTAGGGAACAACCTCATCAAATAGGAGTCATCCTGATGGAATTCAAAGCTCATAGTATAGAACTGACACACATGGTCGTGTGGATCACCACTGCCATCATATTTATCGTATTGTGGGAATTCCACCCTCTTTGGAAAATCTTTCATACTCACACTCTTGTCGAATGGATTAGGACAAATTGAGTCTAGTGAGAATGAGCTCTTAGGTTGCATCATTTTCTCCATCATTTGCTTCATTTGGCGGATTTCTTCCTCTTGAGAGGGATTTTTCTTTTGTATTTTGTTGTCCACATCAAAATTATAAGGGACTCTGGCACCCTTGTTGATTAGACTTTCCAAGAACTTATCTTTGTTTTGTTCCAAATACCTCTCCACATACTGTTGGAAGATAGGCTCTTGTTGTATTCGCATGAAGTCTTGAGTATCAAAGTCATAATGTGAGCTACCACCTCCATGTTGGGAACCAGGATGTACATGTTGGGAGTGTGGTCTTGAATTTCTGGGAGGAGTTTGCCTCCTATAGTGAGCATACTGAGAGGCCCTTCTTCCTCTAGGACTAGGAGATCTAGAAGGGGTCCTTGACCGCCTTCTACTTCTTGGTGTTCTGGAAGGGGTGGAGGGAGGAGAATTATGTCCACTGTTAGCACCCCTTGTATTGTATTGTTTGTTTAATTGGTGGGCTAACTGCCTATCTTGCTCCTCTTGAGCGAGTTTCCTTTGTACTTCCAATAAAGCTTGGCTCTCTTCCTCAAGTTGTCTAAACTTTTCTTGCTTTGCAGCTTGTTCATCTAGAAAGGCTTTCTTTTCGCGTTCAATTCTTTTGAGCCTATCACTTGTGAACCTTGAGGTATGTTGAAGTGGTGAGCTTGGTCTAGATTGTTTGAACAAGTCATTGGTATACATTGTATTGACATGAGCATCACGAGGTTCATTGTCTTGGTCTTCGTGTTGTGACCATTGTTCTTGGTGAGCTCGTCTCTTATACCTTTCATCCCATTGATGGGCATCCAAATATCTTGCATTAATGAGGGGTGAACCAGGTTGATCATCATGAGAAGAATTTCCAAATATCATGTTGTTTTGTGTTGTTCATAGATATCATCAAGATTTTGATCCATGGCTTCCCTCTCCCGCCGAGTGACAGTATAACTCATATCCATACCTGAGTGGGAAGGTGCTGAGGGGGTACTCAAGTCACTAAAATGGCTCTTTGGGTCAAAATAGGTTTCAGACTGACTCCTAGGTGACTGGTCAAATATTGGTTCCTTTTCCTTTCTCTTTTGACGAGTCTGAACTGGGGGTAGTTGGTTAAAGACTATCTGAGGTCGCTTTCCTTAGCTCACTTGATATCTTGTTGTGACTGACATGAAAGGGAGAGTTCAGGTAAACAGACAATTCTAAGAAACGTCAATACCAGACTAGGATAGTAAAAGTTTTCTCTTGTCCGAGAGAGATGGTGAAATAGAACTGTTGCAAATAGGTGCAAACCAACACTGCCACAGAGGTGCTCAATTCTTGGGTGAACACCCTAGCACATATGGATCAGGAGGATGACTTACACAAAGTGTACTGAGTTTGAATTGTATGAAAATGGGTGGACAAGGAGACTACTAGCACTCTCCAAGTGTGTTATCAAAGAGTCTAAAAATTTATCTATTTGACAGGAACAATTCCTAATTTGCCAATCTCAAGCAAAATCGCTTATGAGATCAAGGATCACTAATTCAAAAGGTCAAGGACACATAAACCCTAAATACAGAACAGGTCTCTAAAACTGGGACAAGTCACCTAATCGAAGAACTCAGTATTTCAGTTTGTTGTTTGTTTTCAAAGATCAAGCAAGTATATCAACAGATTTTGATCAAGCACATAGGTTTCAATCAGACAAGTTGTGATACAAAAAGTAGTCGATAACAGATCTATCAAGGACAAAGCAACTTGATAGTATCGGGGAAGTCTTGTTTGAAGATGTTTGGACAATGTTTAAGACTCAAAAACAAACACATAGCTATCCCTACCAAAGAAAATGGTGAGAAGCCAAAACCTTTGCCCCATTACTTATGCGCATACGTGCACCTCACACAGCCGTGTCACCCCCTAGAGGGCGCTCGTGTTTTTGGTGTTTCCAAGGACTCAACAGTGTACGTTCAAAGGTTACCCTTGTAGCGAGGGGCTAGTGTGCTTAGCAGCCTCCAAATGTCCAAGTGTATGCCTATGATGGGAATCTGTGTATGATCAACATACAGAGAGATTCTTCCCCCTCCTTGCGTAAAGATTATGACTCCTTTCGGAGGTGAACCGAGTAGGCAACTAACTAAGAGGTTTTTACTTGGCTTCCATTCATAATAACCTTCAGTGCCTCTGATACAGAGCTCGGGCCTCGTAGCCACACCAACACCTGAAAATCACACACCCCCGCAAGCAGGGCTCGGAGCGGCGCCGCTCAGTGCAATAAATAGAGCTTTTCCATGATGATCGTCCAAGTCATGGAAAAGAAGTTACTATGGTCTTGGAGTCTTTAGACTCAACAAGATGTTCTTTATTATAGTGAGGTGGAATCACCGGCGATAGGTGTGTACTCACTTGGGTCATTCCCGGAGGTTCAACTTTCGGCAGGCCCTCTAAAGGTGACACTGGACATGGCTCGGATTCGGGTTTCTAATTTTCTGATTCTCCCAAAAGGAGAAGAGCATACTTCTCTAGCCCATCTCTTTACCCAAACACACTAAACAACCTTAATCATCGAGCTAGTTTCGCCACCAATCCTGCAGCTTTTGGGTTTCTGATTCTCTCAATGAGAGAAGAGCATAATCCCCTGACGAGTGAAAGTGCTAAAGATTCACTACCTTGCTTCGCTCCCTAAGAGTTCGTCATATTAGTAAGATCATCAGGAGCCTGGATTTGTCCATGGTCATCACCTCCATGTAACAAAGAGCCAAATTCCCTACTCACTATCGAAACTCCTAAGAATTTTAACGAAGCCCTAATTAGACTATGTGAATTGAAAAGCAGGAAAACAAACACAATGTTTTTTTTTAATAAGATCTTTGACAAGCGTAAGTGTTTGTTTTCAAGTCTTTGTCATGCGTCCTGCAATCAAACCGTTAGTGTGTTTCAAGTTCTCTGACTAGCGTCCTGCAGAAACTGTTATGCTATGAAAAAAATTGAGAGAACCAAAAGAACAAAGTTTGAATCTATAAAAAAAAAGAGATTAATTAAAATCTAATTTAATCTAGTCAAAATTTAATCTAAAAGAATTAGTTAACAAAACTAAAATTAAAACTAAAATTAATCTACAATACTAAACTAAAGGAATTTAAAGGAAACAAAACTAATCTAAATTAATAAAATTAAGAAATCTAATCTAAAATTAAAAAATCTAATCTAAGAGATTAATAATAATTCTAATTTAAATTAATAAAGTTAAAAAATCTAAAGTAAAAAAATCTAATTTAAATTAACAAAGTTAAAGAATCTACTTTAAATTAACAAAGTTTAAAAAATCTAATTTGAATTTTAGAAACTAAAAAAATCTAATTCAAAATCTACAAATTAAAGGAATATAAATGAGCTAACTAAAACTAAACTAGAATTAAGTTAAAGAAACTAAATTAAAATTAAAGCCAAACTAAAATTAAGAAACTAAAGGTTAAAGAAACTAAATTAAAACTAATAAAGAGCTAAAAGTGGAATTAAAACTAAAGAAATTAAAACTAAAGTTGAAACTAAAAGAAACTAAGAAATGAGCTAACATGGAACTAAAGCTAAGTGTAGGATGGAGACTGATCTCCTTTGGAAAATTTTTAGTTATGTTTGAAAAAAATGCTCATTCTCTTGACAAGAAGACAATCTACTGACGCAGATTTTTATGCATGTCATCCTTACCAATGAAAATGTGTTTGTTTATGTCACTAAATCTGCATGAAACAGATTCTAAATCTGCAGCGAAAAACAATGCTTGTGATGACTTAATATATCCGTGGATTGCCAAAAAAAAATCTTTTTGAGAAAAATCTGTAAAAATAAGGCAAATTTCCAATGTTTCCAGCAAGCAGATGGATCAATATGCGGTTGCTTTAGATTGGATGAAGTCCAAATTGATCAAAGAAAGTACGACCTGTTAATGCGTAGAAGGCATCGTGGTTTGAAACTACCTTTAACATTACCCCAAAAGGCTATCGACAATGCTGATAAAAGGGGATAGTTAGCACAGTTTAAAAAAAATTACCACAGCAGAATTTTTTTGAAAATGAATCAAACCAAAACAAAATCCCCCTATAGCTGTTGTTTCAATCTATTCACCAAAACGAATCGGTATTTTGATGTTACTTATGTTCTTGAGCTCGACAAAAGATTTCCCGTGTGAGGTGAATGAGATCTGGACTGCAAGATTTTGCACAAAATTGGAAAACTTGATCCCCACAATAAAATAATTTGACTGATACACAAATCAGCAAATCAAATAAGAGCAATGTGAAGTAATTCACATGAATTATATAGGATTCCACCAAACTCTAATCAATTTAGTTATAAAATGTAAAAGACAATCAAGTCATCGGATCCGTTTGACAAAACTCAACATGAATACTTAGCAAAACTCAACATGAAAACTGTTTGACAAAATAGCTCAATGAAAACCCTTCTGCGAATGCAAGTATCGCCTGAAAAGCGGTCAATGGAAGAATCATAATTGAAAATATATAACTGAAAATATATAATACGGTGGGCGCCAAAATGTATAACTGGAAATATTTTATACTTCTGTGAATCCTTGCATGCAAGGATACTCAATAATGAGTCCTTGCAAATCAATTCACAGCTCTCTATCCGAGAAGAGCGGGGATTGATATTGTGGCCCTCAGATTAACCCTATTACCCCTGCAAATACAATCTCGGAACGAGAGATTCAAAGAGGAGAAGCAAGAATGCCAATCTCCATGAACCCTGTTCTTACAATGCAACAATGAAAATTAATCTAAATGACTGTAAAATGCAATAAACAAAACTAATTTATTGAAATAAAAATTGATCTACATGCAA